>CATIWJ010001354.1:0-10283 GCA_949640765.1 Croton laevigatus | reverse complement strand
GGATTGCTGCGGCTGTTCTCATCGAGCTCCTTTTCGCCCTTCACTCCTCCGCAGACCAACGATACGCCTTCTGCTCGAGAAAAGGCACCACCCAGCAATCAGCTCTTTGTCTCTGGCGCGTAACCTCTCTTCCTCTTTTTTTATTTCTAACTATTCGCTTCTTAATTGTTATGTCATTCACTATCATTTCCTTTAACCTCGATAGTTCAATTGGTATTGATAAGAAAGATGTAAGCTTTATTAACATATGATTGCTTCATTTCTTTTGCGGAACTCTTATAGTTAATAGCCACATTTTTTCCCCTTTTGCCTCTTTTATTCGTTTATTTTGGATTTTATTTTATTATTTAAATTGGTGATTTTAATTTTTATTTCTAACTGTATATGACTGATGTTTATATGCTAATGGTAAGATTTTTGGAATTTACCCAATTATACAGTTGATGGGTATTCTTTTTATTTCTTTCTTCTCATGGTTCGTTATTCTGCGTGTTATTTCTTGCAGTCTGTGACTAATATAGCAACTGGAGATCAAGTTTATTATTATTATTATTTTTTTTTTTTGTGTGTAGGGTTGATTTTATTATGAATTATATGTGTGCCAAAGCCAGTGAGACATGAGTGTTGAAAAAGTTTTGCAATTTCATTTTGTGATATCTATCTGAAGTAGAAATTGTATGGCATATTCTCATCATATTTATTGGATTTCCTGCTTGCATCAAAGTGGGACAGGAAATGGTAGTATTAATATAATCTTCTTTCGATATCTGTTGGAGGCATTTTGGTGGGATCCAGTATTCATCTGCTACTAATATGTATTTGATTGATGTCTGTTTTATATGCATTTGCTCCAAATCATAACATGTTTTGTGTTGAATAGCTGAAGATTCTGGAAATGTAACCATTTCAATTTTTGATTGGTAATTTGTTTGTAACATGGCTCATCTAAGCCTGTTTGTTTGTCTTTTTTTTTTTTTTTTAATTTTTGATTTTCACATTCTCTTCCTTTCTGTGTTTTTGTCTTAATAAAAAAGGGAAAGAAAAGAAAAGTGTCAAGTGCATCACAACTAACATATAGTGCATTAAATGTCTGAGCATCACCTGAAATCTTGTTTTCAGTTTCTTAACTAAATCATGCATCACTTGATTGATTAACAATAAATATTAGTATATGATTTTGTGAAGTTCTCATATTGAAATTCATAAACTTTTTAATGGGCTTTATGCAGTAATTAGCTGTTTTATTTAATGAAGTGGTTGGAGTTTTGTTTTTTCTTTTTCAAAATATTTGTTCCATGATTAATTAAAAGTTAAAATCCAACTCAAATGTCTGGGATGCTGCATGTGCGTGAGTTCCTTATTTTTTCTTGACCTGCGTAGAGTTCATTTGCGGAAACTGGCTTGGTGATTAGCGATCATCAAGTAGTTTTATCCTAAGTTGTATATGGGGATGGATTTGTTTGCAATTTTTCCTAATTGCTTCTTGAGATTGCTTATTTGTTTGTAATGATAAATTGAACTCTTTAAATGTTTTGGATGGATTTAGATTTGATACTTGTATGACTTTTTTTCAGGGCTTAACAAAAGAACTACTACAGAGAAGCTAAAGGAAGCCTTTTCCCAGTTCGGTGAAGTGGTCCATGGTTTGTTCCTCCTTTCCATTAATGTTTAAGGAATTGTCTATGAGAGTTACTAACATTTTCCGTCTTGCTTTTTACAGCTAAAGTGGTTACTGATAGGGTGTCAGGATATTCCAAGGGGTTTGGTTTTGTCAAATATGCTAGCACAGATGAAGCTGCAAAAGGAATAGAAGGAATGGATGGCAAGGTAACCACGTTTTTTTTTCATTTCATTGACATGCTGTGTTGTGTCTGTACAGTTTTATCCAAGTACATATGAACCAGATAATTAATAAGTTAAATTATTGATGGCACGAGTATAATTGATAACATAAGCTGCTGTTTTTGAAGGCCTAAGGTGCACATGGTTCCAAGTCTTGGAGTCTGTGGTGCAATGCGTGTGTGCCTGGTGGCTAAGATCGTAAGAGAATAATAATGACTTAAAAATGAAAATAAGGAAAAAAAAAAAATTGAATAATAAGGTGTGGAATATGTATGAATCAAATATTGGCTAAAAAATGTAGATCTCTAGTTGGCTATATTGATATGAGTAAAAATTTGGTCTGTATTTTGTTCCATATCTGAGAAAGAAAGAATCATGTTCTTTTCCATTCATAATTTTTACAGTTATTGAAGAGCTGATGGGGAGATATTTATCAAAAGTAAAATGTATAAAGATATTGATGTTTTATTATTGAATATAAGTAATTTTCTTTATCTACTAAAAAAGCAAAGGTGATGTGCTTGCTTTCTTTTCTTCATTGAGTTATATCTTTTTAAATATCAAGCCATATGTATACCTCTCATTGTTTGTGTATTCACTTTCTTGTTGCACTCTATATTTTGTAGTTTTTGGATGGTTGGGTTATATTTGCTGAATATTCAAGACCCAAGCAGCCTCCTGCTCTATCTGGAAGCAACATGGCCCCTGGATATGGGAGCACTCAAGGCTCTGTATATAGGAGCAACACGACTGCATATGGGAGCAATGTAGGTTATGAAAATACCACAGTTCCTGGAAATGGGTATTCCAACGCTAGTCCTGGATATTCAAGGTCCCCTCACAGCAGCAATCTGGGGCCCACAAATTGGAAAACCAACAGTAGTCTTGCATATGGGAATACTGACAACAGTACAGCATATGCTGGCGATGCTAATCCCACATACAGCAGCAATATGGGTCCCACATATGGGAATACCAACACTAACCCTGCTAATCCGAGCAATACTAGTCCCCCACACAGTAGCTATGAAGGTCGTTCATATGGGAATTCCACTGGTGCTGGTTATGGGAGCAACATGAATTCTGTATATGGGAATGCCAGTACTCATGGACATGAGAACAACAGCCCTTTTTATGGGAGCAGCTCTGATCCTGCATATGGTAATACCTCTGATCCAGCATATGGTAATGATGCAGCTCATGGATATGGTGATGATAGGAATGTTGTGAATGGCCGTTGATAAAGGTAAAATCTTGGCATCTTACCAATATTTACGAGCATATAAGAATCCCTGAATATTCATTTGGTTTTATTATGATAGCTTGGCAATTAAATTTAAGTGTTGCAGTGAGCAAATTGAACTCTGAAATAGGTGAGGATGTCTTAGGTTTTTATTTGCAGTTGCAGATATCTTGTTAACAATGAACTTGGGTAAATCTGTCTGGAAATTGTACCATTAAACAGTTAGTTTTGCGGGCCATTTGTGCTATTTGGAACACCAGAATCAAAATATTATTTATTTACAGATGTATCCATTACATTTGGAGGTAATAATATCAGCTTGGCTGTGAAAAACTTTCAAGCCTCAGGTGTTACTGAAAATTTACATTTCGATTTCTGTTTGTTTCGTATAGGTTTTGAAAGTAATTCATTTAAAGATATAAATTTTGTATAGGTTATATAATCTATATGTTACAAAACCAAATTGCAGCCCTTCGTTAAATGATTAGAATATTATGTGAGAAGCATGAGTTCATTTGTAGCTTTACTTAATCCCATCGTTATGTACAAAACTAATGCATGCTAAAAATAAAGTTTCTATGGGACTAAACAACCCGTGGAAGTTTCATCGCTGGTAGGGCTGCAAACGAGCTGAGCTAAACACTGGCAAGCTTGAGCTTGGCTCATTTATTTGAGGAGCTCCATTGAGGCTCGTTTATTTGACGATCCTTGATTTGAGCTCGAGCTTGACTCGTTTATTTGACGATCTTTGATTTGATTTTGAGCTTGGCTTTTGAGCCCAATAATTTTCGAGCTGCTCGAGCTCGAAAGTTCATTAAGAAAATATATTTAATCCATCAAAAACTCTAGAGCTATACATCTTTAACTAGTTCTTCTATTTCACCTTTTAATTTAATTCTTTAATTTCTATGACTGAAACATTATAAAAACAACAGTAAAAAAAAAAATTCTCACATATGCAAATTTTTTTAGCAAAATTTGCTTTCAAAACCCTCCATTATCGTATATAATTCATTACATTACAAACATCTTTGCAACCAAGCTTAACAAAAAGAAGGTAGAAAAATTCAGAAGAAATGTATAAACATTAATGGCTTGTTTACAGATTTCCTTTATCTTCTAGAGATGAGTCGAGGCAGAATCATCTCCTGTTGAATTTGAAATTGTCTCACTATCTGATGTTGATGTACCTGATGGTTTCTCTTCAACAGGCTGTTTCAAGAACCAATATATAATGCTTACTGTTAACTACACGTGAAGGAACAATATACAATCTACCAAGTGAGCTAGAACAGCAATTTGCTCAGTTGGATAGAAAACTAAGACCGTCAATTTCTTAGACCAAAGCATAAAATCACCAAGGAACCGACCCAGGCACTTGAAAGAATCATTTTCCGTATCAGCCCACCCAACATGGAATCTCACAATTAAATATGAGATCTTAAAATTCATTATCAATGAAAATGGCCATCCAAGTGCAGTAAACATTCTACTCAGCAGAAAATAAAGCAAGAACTTGGAAACTAAACAGGTAAAGCTCAAAACATAAGAACTGCAACATTTTTATTTGCCATTGAAAATTTCTTAGAACACAAAGCTAAGTGTAGAGAGTAAAGACCTGTTAGAGTGAAGAATTTCTTTGGTAAGAGAGTTTATTTATTTTTTTTGTCCACATTCAAAGTTGGAAGAAGCTTGTAGTTTCTAGGAGCTCTAGTAATGTTTGCTGGTAGAATTCTAACGAAATATATCAGTTTGTTAATTAGTAATGGAAAAAATCCTAATTACACTAATTACGCTTGACAGCAAAGCCAAACGGTAGAACTGCTTCAATTCAAACCAACTTTACCCACGGTACCCTCTAGAAAAATCAAATTAATCACCATTTATCAATGAAATCAACATTTTTAGTCACTATTTATCAATCTCAATCGTAAAAAGCAACATTTTCTTTAAGCATTTAATAGATTCATTTAAATAAAATCAAATTTTACCAATTTTAGTCGCTGATATTGGGACATTCACTCACAGAAACAAAGCCCCTATTTTGGAGTTAGAAATCAGCAATTAAAATGTCTATTTCTTCTCTATTTCAAAACCCTAATCAAATCTAATATACAATAAGAACAACAAAATTAAATTGAAATGTTAGAGCTCAAACCTGTCAGATACTTTACGCAAACGCAACCAGCATTGAAGTTCACTAGCAGCTACCAGTGGCGGTGGTTGTGACTCGTGAGGTGGTGGTGGTTGGCGGAGGTTCACCAGCAGCAATTAGTTGATCCTTGGTCCGTTTGAGGTTTCATTTGCTCCTCTTTGGTTGGGTCGATCAAGCATTTAAAGAAAAGAGGGCTTATTAAGTGGTGAAAAAAGGAATAAAGAAAAAAAAGGGAAAAGTAGTAGACAGCTGATTCAAAATCTAGAAGCAGGGCTGTGATGGAGTAGGCCGGCGAAAAAAAGGGAAAGGGAAGGATAAAGCTGCAAACGGCCCAGGAGAGGGAGAGGCAGAGAGGTGAGGGGCCGAAAAGAATTAGGTTAGGTTAAATTTTAGGTTTAGTTTATATAAATATAGATGTTTGTGAGCTGCTCGTGAGCATGTTCGTTTAGAGCTAAACGAAACATGCTAGCGAGCAGCTTGTTTGTTTGTGAAACATGCTCGTGAGTGGCTCGTTTATTAAACGAGCTTGATTATTAAGTTCGAGCTTCGCTCGTTTAGCTAACTAACGAACTCGAATGAACATTTAACAAGCCGAGAACTAAACCGCTCCCGAGCAGTTTGGCTCATTTGCAGTCCTAATAACTGGTGTTTGTTTTCCATTGTCGGACCAAAAGGTATAACTGCTAGTCTATGCATTGACGAACATGCATAATTTTCTAGTGTTCCATCCATCTTTGATTTTTTTCAAATTTTACAAAAAGTCATGAAGTGCAAAAACTTAATGAAAAGATGAAACACAATTTTGGGTCTTTCTCCCAATCTTTATACTAAAAAATTAGTACAAGGGATGGGTTTTCTTTAGTTTTTTTGGTGTTTACTAATTACATTAATGCCTTTTTTTTTTTTAAGTTTTTTTTGGGGAGAATTATTATGGGTTTAAGGGTAACCTACACCTAGGTCTCGGTTTTAAAAAATATTTTATGAAGTCTCCCATGTCTGAAGAAAATACACAACTATGGGTTCTTCTGTCCCAAAAAAAGTGTATTATGTTAGTTTAAGTGGAAAATACTAAATTGCTCCCCTTTTTTGGTTTATTATTTAGGGATTAATTTTTAACACCTTCGTAAGTTAAATGACTGAATTAAAATTTCTTGGACTCGCATCTTTCTCCCTCAAACTGAAATTTTTCACAAAATTTCACAACTCTCAAACTGGGCATTGAAAGGAGGAAACAATGTGTGCTTTAGAACCATTATTCACACAAGATTTCAAATATAGTCAAAAATCACAAAATAGTTCAACCTCCTTTAAGGTTTGATTGCTGGAAATGGCAGTAGTTGCAGCAGTGACTACACTAAAAGAAAGTACTTGTTAAGTGGAGTTGCCCGATATCTTTAGATTTCTTTTCTTTTTTAACAAACCGATATCTTTAGATTTCCTAGACGACCGTTGGAGGTCTAAGAAATCACGTCAGAAAATTTATGGGCCTTTGAAGCTTCATCTCGAGTTTTGGCTCCCTTCCGACCGTCAATCGATGATGCTATCGGCATCAAACAACTCGTTAGCTTTTAAGCCATGACAAAAATATAAGTCTATTTTATATTATTTATTTTTTAAGAAAGACGTGACCAAGTAATAATAAAACATTAGATATTTGACTGTAATACTCTTACAATTTGTAAATTCAATGCTCTTTCGGATAAAATTGAAAAATGTTAGTCAATATTCATTAAAATTTGTAAAGAGGTTTATATTTGCAGACGCAAAAATGAAAAGTAGGCGGAGTGATTATTGAATTAGTTGATTGCATTAGGCATAGGAAGAAATATAAAAAATTATTGAAAATTACAAAATGGAATTAATATTATGAGAGAAAAAATGGAAAAATTTATTTATTTATTTTATTAATTCATAAGAAAGAATTTTATTTTGGAACATAAAAAATCAAAGTAAAACACTTATTATTTCCTGAGTAAGTAAAGAATAAATATCTTTTTTTATAAGCTACATGAAGTTGAATTATTTAATAAAATATAATAAATACCTTAAATATAAAAATAAAAGTAAAATAGAAATTATTCTTGGTTATAATTAAGAACGTGCACTTTTTTTTTTTTTTGTGTTGGAGAGAATTTTTTAATTTTCAAGAACTCTTTCAAACAAACATTCAACCCCTGTAAAACTTGACTACTTCTCCGAAAATTGGTCTCTCTCCCTGTCAACCCCACAGCCAAACGCGACTCATTTGTTAAATGAAGGTAATGAAACACCCATCTTACAAATTTTATCTAACTGAACTCAATCTCCTCTTTTGGATTAAATGAGAACCAATATTGCTGTTGTTTTTGATAAGAATCACAATAGAGTGAATAAATGAGGTAAAGGACCACCACGTTTTGAGACAGTTTGAAGGCAAAACAAAACTCAAACCAATATATTTATTCCATGTCTGTTTCAGCTTGAACGTATTATTTAGGGTCTATTTTGAGCCTATTGTTATTTTATGAACGATATTATCAAGCTTTTATGAACGATATTACCTATGGCACGAAACATCAAAACCCAAATACCAATTTTCTCATTAATTGCAAAAACCACAGCTGGCCCAACTCCCCTATCAAAACGGTGCACATTGGTGCCTATGTGGACCAATCATATTTACCCAATTTACACAGATTGCCCTTTTGTATAGGGAACCCAACAAAAATATTCATAACCTTGAAAATGACCAAACATAAGATATCATCTAAATTTTTTGTTTTGAGAAAAAGAATTATGTTAATTGTGCTGCTTAAAATGGCAAAAAATCGAATGCGTCTTCTTTTCTTGACACTTGGTTCTGTAGGTAGTCAATTTTTTAGTAGGGTTAATGTTCTTTTGATACGTTCTTTTCTTTATAGCCAGACAGAATTTTCCAGAAAATAAGGCAAAATAATAATTCGAAAAATAGAAAGAAAAGATTCAAGAAGCATCTTCATTGGCAGAATGTGGCAGTTGGAGACGATAGTGCATAAATCTAACAAGTGTGTATAGAATCAAATTATAAGTTTGTGGTGCAAAAACAGCGTTTACTTTGTCAAAATGTAATTAAAACATCCTTTTTTTTTTGGAGAAAAAACATCCTTTTCAATAAATGCCAAATTTTGAAATATACATATAGTGCTAGGGTAAATTTTAAGGTTATTTATAAAGTGGTTGGTTGGATATTAAAAAAATTGTTGGAGGCCGGCTATGAGAGTGTGCAATTCTGTCTTGTGCATAGGACTAATAATTCTTCAATGGCACCAAATTATATGACTTTTTTTTTAGCACATGCAAAGAACCTAATTAGTCCATTAACAATTGCGAAAAAGTAATTAAATTAGAGGAGATATTTCATTAGTATTAGTGGGTCTCATAGCCACCCATAAACGTTGTTTGCACCCAATCCCAACTTTTTTTTTTTTTTTCAAATTATTTTTTCATTGGAATGGAAAAGTGCTACGACTTCTATCTTATATACACAGTAGGGCCGCAGATTTTCTTAGACGTCACGGACAATTATGATAGATTCATGCACATGCTATGACATGGTTCCTTACTTTAAGTAGGTCTTACAAATTTGAGAGGCCTTGATCTTAACCACATGCTAGCAAAAACCGATAAAAACGAATTAGGACCCAATTTTGATATTTTGCATAAGGCCCCTCAAACTTGAGAGACGACCCTGGTTGGAATCAATTATATATATTAGCATTTTTAACGTGCGTTACACGTGTCCATTTGTTTAATCACTCGTTATTTGATTTTGTAATATTTAAATTTTTTATTTAATTACATTTATTATAATATTCAAATTTAATTATTGAGAGATATAGATAAAATTTGTATTAATTTAAATAGTAATATTAGTCAAGTATCATAAATAAATTCATAATTTTCCCATTAATTTATTACTAATGCTTTGAGATTTAAAGTTTTAATACTTTTATTATTTTATTACTACTATTTCATAGTTTTGTTTATTAATTTTAAAATAATTTTTAAAATCTTATAGGATTAAATTACATACTTAATACAAAACAATTATAATTTTTATACTTAATACTTATAAAATTAAATTGCTATGTAGAAAAGAATATAAAAATTATTTACTAGTGAATTTTTATTAGTAATATTTGATGACGAATATGAAAATACCAGAAAATAGAGTCTTGCAAATTTGGGAATAATGTATGTGCTTGCTGAAGGCCATTGTTGCATCTTGAGTTGAAGAGACCAAAAATAATTTTGTAATGCTTTTATAGCTAATTTGATACAGAACTAATTTATAGGTTTGGAAAATTTACACATCCTGTGCAAATTTTCTATGACATATGAATTTAGAAGCGAAAATATAGATAATCACATCAGCGCTCTTAATGTAAATTTTGTAAGTGATAGGGCTAACAATGTAAAACACCCCAAACTTTATTAAATGTTTGCTTAACACCCCCATATTAAGTTTTATGTTATCAACACCCAAATTAGCAAACTTTGTTCTAATAGCACCTTTTGGACTATATTGCAAATGATGAATTTTCAAAATTCCCCTCAACTTGATTATAATTTTCAAACTATTCAGAAATGAACTTTGTTTTTTCTTAATTATCCATGGCCTTTGGCAAAATCTAACATAAAAAAAAATTTTTCTTTTCAATCAAGCGCATTTAGAATAAAAAATGAGAAAAGTAAGTAAAATATTAAAATAAAAATAAGTAAATTAGACTAGTACAACATCTAATTTTCCCACAATATTCATTTTTATTAACTACAAATTGCTTGAAGTTTACGATTTATAAAATGGTTTTACAATACATTTAATTCATAATTAGAGTTTTGATTTAATTTTGTCCTCTTATTCTTGTTGTAAATCTACATCCGTAGTAGATAATAATTATTTTGTATTATTTCAAGGAAAACACTATGAAAAGAACTTAATTATATATTTCTTAGACTTAGATCTTAAGCTTGAATAGATATAATTCTGTGTTTGAAAATCTGTCTAATTTTAAAATGGTGCAT
>CATIWJ010001313.1:0-11972 GCA_949640765.1 Croton laevigatus | reverse complement strand
TGCAGCGGTGAGAAAGACGAAGGAAGAAGAAATGAAGCTCAAAGGTTGAGAAGAAAGACATAAAAAAGATGCGGGCCTGTTGATTTAGGGCCCAAAATTTTATTTTTGCACAGGGCCCTTAAAATTTTAGGGCCGGGCCTGGGCTTGGCCATTGCATGGAAAGATGACATTAATTGTACTATTATTAAATATAGCCAATTTTTTGTTCATTGTCAAATAGTTACTGTTGGTTACGGTCCTCCTTGGGATTTCATTTTTGTATATATTAGTACTTATGATGAATATAAGTTCGGGCAGTTCAACATTTTACTTGACTATTGTAATAAGCTTTAAAATCCCTTTCTTTTATTAGGAGATTTTAACTCTATTCTTCATTCACATGAGAAGATGGGGGGCAATTGTAGTAGTGATAAATGCATGGATGTGTTTAATGATTTTGTGCAGGGCTTGAATCTTACGAATCTGGGTAATCCATTTACATGGAATAATAGGCAAGAGGGGTTAGATAATATCGAAGAGAGGCTGGACAGAGGTTTGACCTCTATTAGATGGATTAATACTTTTAAACATGCTCATATTATACATTTGCAAGACAAAGGTACAGATCATTGCCCATTGTTGCTAAAGCTTTCAAATTGTAAGTGGAAGCCGAGGAGATTCTTCTGTTTTGATAGACGGTGGCTTAATAGGTGGGAAGTTAATAGTGTGGTGAAGAGGGTTTGGTCTCGACAGGTTAAAGGTTCTGAATTGTTCTAACTATTTTCCAAGATGAAGATGTGTAGGCATGAGCTGATTAGATTGGAGAAGGATAATCCTTCTAATTCAAAGATGAAGATTGCAGCAATTTCAGCAGAAATAACCTCTCTAAAACAATAGGCTCTTTATCCGGCAAATCAAATTCGTACCAAGGAGAAGGAACTTAATCAAGCGATTGACGTAGAAGATTCATTTTTGGCCCAAAAATTGAGAAACAATTGGCTTCTTTTAGGTGACAGGAATATTGCTTATTTCCACCACCAAGTTACCCAGCGGAGAAGAAGGAATCGGCTAGATGGTATTATGGATAGTGAAGGAATATGGAGAAATGGGAATGATCAAATTATTAAGTAAATATTCGAGTATTATACTAATATTTATTCCTTTTTAATTGATGCTAATATTGATTTATCTAGCTTGGAAGTACCTGTCAAGGTTTTCTGATGATCTTAATCAAAAGTTGATAAGGGATGTTACGAATGAAGAAGTAACTTCAGTGGCTTTCTCTATTAATTTGGCTTAAGGCACCTAGAGATGATGGGATGACAGAAGCTTTTATTAGAGGTTATTGGCAGATTATTAAGGATAATGTTTTTGCTGCAGTAAGGAATTTCTTTTTAACGGGGGTAATGCTAAAGAACTTGAATCACACAGTCATTTTTTTAGTGCCTAAGATTTCTTATGTGTCAACTGTCAAAGATCTTAGGTCTATAAGTCTGTGTGATGTTACTTATAAGATAATCTCCAAAATCCTTACTGCGAGGCTACATGACATTATAAGGGAAGTAATTTCAGAAAATCAAAGTGGATTCATCCGAGCAAGATTGATTACAAACAATATCTTGATTGCCCACGAAATTGTGCATCACCTTTTAAATAAAAGATGTGGAAGGAACTTTGATTTTGCTCTTAAGTTTGACGTTAGCGAATCCTACGAGTGTGTTGAATGGGGTTTTTTTTTTGAAAGCAATGATGCTTGCTTTGGGTTTTCACTCAAAATTGGTGGATTAGTTTATGGCGTGTATTTGCAGTGTTACTTACTCGATCAAGATCAACAGGGAAAGGCATGGCTTTATAACTCCTTTGAGAGGAATCAGGCAAGTTGATCCATTATCCCTTTTTTTTATGATTTGCTTGGAAGGTTTTACTTGCTTGATTAACAAAGCAATCAGAGAGGGAGTTTTGACCGGGATTGTTCTAAATAGGTATTGTCCTAGAATCTCACATTTGATGTTTACATATAATTCTTTGATTTTTGGGAAGGCTTCAGCTTTGAAGTTTGGCCATCTTAAATGAATATTACAGGCCTATGCTTCAGCTAGTGGTCAAACTATTAATTTTTCAAAATCAACCATTGTTTTCTCTAAAAATGCTCCAGTTGATTTAAAATCTAGCTTGACGGGGAATTTGGGAGTGGAGGCTATTGATGCTTTGGAAAAATATTTAGGTTTACCGACTTCAATTCAGAGATCAAAGAAATAGACTTTCTTGTATATTAAAGAAAAAATCAAGAGCAGACTTAATGGATGGAAGCAAAATTTTTTTATCTCAAGCAGGGAAAGAGATCCTAATTAAGGCAGTGGTATATGTGATTCCCTTATCCACCTTTTCATGCTTTAAAGTGCCAGCAGCCTTGTCGAGAGAGATTAATGCTATGGTTTATCAATTTTGGTGGGGTCAAAAAGAATGCAAAGAACGTATTTGCTGGATTGCATGGAATAAAATTTGTATGTATAAGAATGATGGAGGGCTGAGTTTCAGAGATTGGAAAGCTATGAATCAAGCTCTTTTAGCTAAGCAGTGTTAGAGATTGTTGGTTCAACTAGATTCTTTATTGGCTAATTGTTGAAGGGTAAGTATTACCCACATTCAGAAATATTGAGGGCTACGGTTCCATCTTGTGCTTCATGGTGTTGGAGAAGTAATATTTAGGGTCGGCAAGTGCTTAAAAATGGGCTTAGGTGAGCAATTCGGGATGGAAAATATGTAGCTTATTTTGATGATGCCTGGATTCCTAAGGAAGTAACTTTTGTGGCAGATCCTGTGATTGGAAGAGAGGAAGATCTTTTTTAGGTCCACCAGTTGAAAACGCTTGAGGTTAAAGAATGGGACGTGGATAGGGTAAAAAGGAATTTCTCATAGAGGGATGCGAATACAGTTGTTAATATTCCTTTGGTGAATACTCAACTTTCAGATCATTGGGTTTGGCACTATACTTCCAATGGTAAATATACGGTTCGTTCGGGCTATTGAGAAGCATTAGAGATCTTATTTTTTAGAATTGGGCAAGATAGGTCTCTTTCTTCCTTTTCTTGTCTTACTATTTGGAAGTTAGATGTCCACCTAAAATTAAGGAGTTTTTTGTGGAGATTGCTCCGAGGCGGTTTAGCGGTGGGGTGAATGTAGCTAAAAGAATTCCAGGTACGTCTGATCTATGCCCTTTTTGCCAAAGTGTGGAAGATGAAAGGCATTTATTTTTTATCTGCCCTTTTTCAAATGTTATGGAAAGCTTGTAACATTTGCCTTTTTGAAAATAAGAGATTGAAAGTATATAAAATAGTAAATGTTGTTGTCAAATTTTAGCAAGAATGCGATAACCTTCAGAGTGAAAGGAATATTGCTATAGCTGGGGAGAGGGAGCTGGAAACCATGGATCGAGGGGAGCCTCAACAATTTTAATTCTATGTGAATGTTGATGCTGCTGTTAATGAAAGGTAAAAAATAGGGGCAGTTGCCTTAACAGTGAAGGAGTATAACGAGGAAGTGGTTTACCAGAGAGCTAGGCAGTTTCACTTTATAACTAATCCTTTGCTGTTAGAGGCATTAGCTATAAACCAGGCTTTAATTTTGATTAGAGAAAGAAAGAGGGGGAATGTTATTATTTTTATGGACTACAAAATGCTTGCTAATGCAATCAATGACAGGAGTGAAATTAATCATCAATTATTAGATCTGGTTGCCAAGTTGAGATCATTATCCATGTTACATCCAGTTGTTTTAAGTATATTTATTCTGAGAAAATTCAATAGGTTAGCACATAGGCCAGTAAGGAAATCGTTAGAGTCAAGTTTTATTAATAATATGTATGCTCAACTCTACTTTATTTGTAATTTAAAATAGAAACAACAGCTTTTATAATATTAATAAGACAATATCTTTTGGGAAAAAAAGAACGGGTGATGGTCCATCAACTGTAGTTCATCAATCGTTAGAAAAACATGTCTTGTTTCTTGTTATTTGAAAAGATGAGAATCTCACATTGTTTAAAAAACAAGTTATCATCGATTTATAAAGTGTAACTCAATAATGGGGTACTAAAGTGATAAGAGGAGAAAGTGAACTTGCTTACACTCGAGAGAAATGGGCCAAAGGACATTTTCTAGGTTGAATGACGAATATTGTTATGCTTCCCAATGCCAACCAACAGAAATGCCTTTTTTTTTTAACTTAAAGAGAAATGCCTTTATACCTATCTAGATTTGATGCACATATTATTGGGTGTATGTTGTATTTGATAAATTTATTTTTTAAGTCAATAATGTCATCTGGTCTGTTAGTGGCCTCATTTGTATTTAAAATAATATAATTAATAAATTTTTAAAGGGAAAAGTTAAACGTCTCGATCGAATTTTTTATCCCAAAAAAATAAATTGTAAAAATAAGTGGGCCCGGCAGTAAAAATGAGAAAATATGTAATGAAATTTAATGAAGGCAATGATGTCAATGTATGGTTGAAATTTAATAAAAGGCAACGATGTCAATGTATGGTAGCAGTATAGTATGAAAGTAAGATGAGGAGGAAATGGGAATTACTCCAGAAGCACAACACCGTCTTCGGCATAACCCACTGCCCAGAAGGCAAGAATCGGCCCAAAAGGCACGAACCGGGCAGACCGTAAGAACATTATAGAGAAGCTGGTTTGCAATTCATTGAAAGGAAGGAGATCAAGGGCAAAAACAGAGTATAAGGAAGGAAAAATGTTGGTATGTTCTTTTTGTACATTCATCTGTAATTCTTTAATTCGTTTAGGTCCACCTTTCATTAATAAATTTTGGAATCCCATATATATCATGACATGAATCACTATGATCTATTTTTGATGGAGTTAATGTGAAGTAGTGGTTAATAATTGATTTTGAAATGTTGTAAGATTTTGTAATTATCTTGGCTTATTAATTTGTTGTAGGTTATTTCATCCTGAATTTTTAGTTTTATGTTCAATTAATTAACTTTAAATCTACTTTAGGACGCATAATATAACATGTTCGATTGTCTTATTTAAATTTCAATTCATTGATGGTTTTAGAACATAAACTTGAAATTGAAATTTGCGATTTGGTTTTGGATAGCTTATTGCGCAATGAAATTGAATTTTATAGTATACTGATGTTATAGTTTAGATTTTTGGTTCTTTAGATCGGCTCACGAGCTGAGCTCTGAAAAAGATTTAGGGCCTGCCTGAGCTTTAACATATCCGTTTAGTAAACGAGTTGAGATTGAGCAGGCATTATATGTAATGAATGTGTGAGGAAAGTTAATTGAACGAAAGGATAAGAATAAATTGTGTTTGTAAGGAAAATAAGTTGCAGCTTTCCATTGATGATGATTACTTTTAAATTATTAGTTACCTATTTCAAAATGAGTAAAAGATTTAGGAAGCTAATCCCGCTTCTTCTCCTTCTTGTACTATCTTTTTACTTATTAGTTCCACCAGTAGAAGAGGACATTAATATCCTTTATATTGATCAAAGAATAGCCTTTATTATTAGTATTAATAGGTTGAGGTATATGTCTAATTACCACATGAGTTAAAACTTTTGTTTGTTTTCTAATTGCAATAAGTTCTGTGGCCACGAAGTGGCATGTCGAAGAAGGCAATGAAAGGGAAGAATAAACAACATCAGGTAAATGGGAATTTTTGTTTTGTTCTAATGTATAAACAAAATAAAAGTATTCACAAGTTTTTATTTTTGCGATATTTGATAAAGTCCCAATTTTAGGTGTTGACCCTCGGCATTGACTGCAATGATTACGGAGCTCATATAACAAAAAGAATGGGTTGAGGAATTAGGATTTGGTGAGTTGCTAAAATACCCTTCAATTATACTGAACTGAAAGCTATGTTACTGGTTATGTGAGAGGTTAGATACTAAGAAGGTGTTACTAGAGCTGCCCCAAGGGATTGCAGTTAGGATATTACCGAATCATGTTAGGTGGGTATTGAGTGCACCCACAGATTACATGAGAATAATACCAAATGTTAAGGTATATGATGAGGAGGAGGAAAAGAAGTTAGTTTCACAATATAATGGTTGTTCGAATGTTTTGAAGGCACAAGTTTTAAACAAGATCAGGGGTAGTATGAGTAAGAAAGACTTTCAGCAACACTTCCTATTGTATGTCTTAGGGGTTCTTTTATGCCCAACCCAGTATGTGTGATTTAGTCCACAATTGATGAAATTAGTTTCTGATATCGAAAGCACTCGAGAAAGCAACTGGGGGGAATTTATTCTCCGATGGTTAGTGTAGTGCATTGATCGCTTTAAGAAATCATTGCAATCTAAGGGGAAAGCAACAAGGATCGGTGGATGAATTTTTTATTGTAGGTAATTAATGTTTAGTATTTAAGCAGTTAATAAAATTAGATGTTACAACTAGTCGTACATGATGTACAAATATAAACGAGCAACAGATGAGTTGTCATTTTAACTAAAAACTAAACTTTAATAATTGATGTTGTTTTATCACAGATATTATATATTGATCACTTAGACCTAAGCAGACCTATTCGATGGGATATATTTCCTCGGTTATATGCATGGGATAGGAGAGAAATTAGAGATGCATTAAGGACTAATGAAGTGAAATATGGTTGTTTCAGACAACTCGAGGTAAGTAATGTCAGTTAAGTTTTAAGATAGGAATAGTTTGTGTCATGAGCCATAACATTTGACTGGTGATATGTATGATTTGAGATGATATACAAATGTTCTCCATTAAATATGGAAGACCTCATCCCTTAAAAGGTGGATAGGGGAATTTGGAGGATGTTCATATAAATAGAATGAAACAACGAAGTAAAACTGATGTAAGTGGGTACTTTATATACATTTGCAAATTAGTATTCTAAATTGTAAGTTACATATTTGATAAGAAAGTTCAGTATACAATATTGTTTTAATATAATTTAGAATAACATGTGAGTGTATCAGAAGCATCGCTTCAAAACATTAAGGAAGGAAAACAGCTTTGGAGCATCAACCATCCTATGGTGATTCTATGTAAGTGAAATTATTGTTTGTTGAGTTTTTGTTAGTACATCTGCAATGTATGCTTAAAAATAGAGGGAAAATAAGTTTCAAAGTTTAAGAAAAATCGATTAATTTATTTATATACTTGACTGTACAATATGATAAATTCCCAAAAGAGACGACAAAGTTGTGGAGTTACCTTCAGTTGCCATCTAATTGCACTTAGAAGATTTGTGGCAAGTTATGAACAAGTCTGGAAGAAAGGGAATGGTTGCGGTTCAACTAATGTGTTTTATCTTTTTTCATATTTAGTTGTAATGAACCTAATAAGTTTGATGTTTTCTCAAAGAAGTATTATGTTTTGTCACAAAATATTATTATCCTAACCTAGACTCTATATCACTTCAAGTCAAAGAGCCATAAAGCCAAGCCAGCCATATTGACTATTGTTTATTTTAGACCAATAATATGATTATACTTATTATTGTTTTATATTTGTTTACTAACTTTGATTTATTTGGGTAGTTTATTATTTAGAGTAAGGTACAGTATTAAAGGGAGGTGTTACAATATCGATTTGAAGGCTTTAAGAAGTTCAAGGAAGAATACTTTCTTTCAGCAATTAATTGCCCCCAATAGGTTGCCACAATGTTTGGGCATGAACTCCTTTACTATATGACAAACCTTAGATAAATTTGCAAGCAATTTCTGTTATACTCTCCCAAGAACTTCTTTGTTAAGAAAATGATGATAATATGTTGGAAATAATGGCATGTTTAAGTGATTATTGGTCAATTTTGAACATAATAATTTAATGGAAGAATTATGTTTTGAATAATTATCTTTTTTCAACAGTATATTATACGCTTAAAACTTGTTTAAGGTGAATGAGAAATTGAAGCTCAAAGTGAGCTCGAAACAAAGGATTAAATGGGTTTAAAATCATGAAATCCCACATTGCTTAGGAATGTGAATGTTGGAGTGCTTTATAATGAATGACCATACCAATTTGTAAGGTGTAATTTTTTAAGCATAAGATATAATCTCTCGCGCACGGAGGCACGTGGGGGGTGCAAATCCTAGCTCGTTCCAGTAAGTTCCATCGCGTACCAGCACATCATACGCGAATGTCGGACCGAGCCCGGCTCATTTTTACTACTATCCATATTTTCTCTCTCATTTAAACAGTTTTAATTCAATATGAATTATATGTTTTAATTCTACACGAATTAAAACTTATCCTTATCCGTTTAATAATTTTAATTATATACAAATTAAACGACGAAAAAAATATGGAGATAAATAAAATGGAGAGTGACAGACAAAGGGAGATACGCAGCAATATCACAGAGGGTGAAAGAAGGAGAAGAAGGGAGGAGGCAGTGGAAGTTAACTCCAAATTTGGGTCCGACAGTGATGAGGATGAGACTCTTCAAAGGAGGATATCTACACTTTTGGGTAAAAGGAAGCAACCAAGCAGGCTATCAACCTCCACAATATAGAGGAAAACCATTCATGATCCTGAAGTGAATCATTCTTCTGAGAAAAAAGAGGAAAAAAGGGGCACAAAGGTCTAAGCCAATGGACGTTCCATCTGACATTGGCAGTGAAGAAGTGCAGTCAATAAATGAGGTAAGGTCAGGTTTTAGAAACTTAGCTTGTGCCAATTTGTTTGAAAATGTGTTTGTCAATAAAAAATTGTTGTCTGAAAAAAGGTAGCTTTTGTAGAGTTGAATAACATAGGTATTGATTTGAGTGAATATTTTGATGAGAACATAAGAGTTTTTCTTTCATTGTCTAATGCTGTTTATGATAGATTAGTGATGATTTTTTTATACAAATTTGTTGGTTGTAAAAGAAGAGGATAAAGGGAGAGAATGCATGAAAATAGAGTCCAAAGTGAATGGGGTGGACATAAGTATAAGTGAGTCCAGTCTTTATAGAGCTGTGAGGTGTCCCTATGACGGATTCGAGGCAACCTTGGATGTTTACAACAACCCTGAAGGGTATTCATTTTCAGAATTTGTTAAAAATGAGCTAGCCAATACTCCCGAGGAATATAAGCGTGACCTTTTGGGCACTAAGATGAAAGTCATCCCAAAACTCCTCAATTTGATTGTGAGTGGGAACATTTTACCAAAATCAGGGAGCAAAGATAATGTTATCCTCGATGAGACAATGCTTACGTGGCACATTATGAATGACAAACCAGTCAATTTTGCCTCGATAATAATAAGGAACATAGCGAACAAGCATAGGGCAACGACTTTTAGCAAGTACACAGGTAAATCATATAGTAAGCACTTACCCTATACTAGATTAATCTCAAAGATTTTGATTGATGGGGGAGTTGATTTGGCTAGAGAGAAGAAGCACACGCTGAATAGAAATGAGATAGTGGGAGCCAAATATCTCAAGAGTTGTAAGATAGCCCGCAGTAGGGATAGAGGCTGGACATTGTTAAAATATGTCCAAGAAGGTGATGTGATTGAATAGGGATCTCAACCTGAAGTTATGGCCACTTTTGTGAGGAAGGCCACAACTTCTAGATCCAAGCAAGTGCCAAAGGAGCCAATTGAAAGTAATGAGGTGCTGAAGACTTTACAAGATATAAATAGCACTCTCAATCTTGTATATTTACAATTAGTAGAAAATACTTCCAAGAAGTCATAGTTGACTGAGAAATTTGGTCAAAATGATGAAGTTTTAAGGCATTTAGGAGCCAAATTTAGAGATATATTTGTGCTTGAAACTGCTGCAATAGATGGGATGATCCCAAGTGGTGGCCAACCAAATGAAGGTGTGGCCAAGAAAGATGGTGCTTCTCATGCAAGAGCTGCTCAGGGTGTGGAAATTAGTGGCCAACAACAGAAAGCTGTGGCCAATTTGCTTCCACTTCTGGTGCAGGGCAGGAAGGTATGGAAAATAATGGCCAATCTGTTGAATATGTTAGCAATTTACTTTGTTTTACTGATGTAGCATCAAAAGCTTGCCAAAATTATGGGCACTCTGAGTAAGTTGTTAACAAAATCCAGTGTTTATATAGTCATTGACATAAGATTATTCACAACTTTACATTTCTTCTGATGCAGCAGGAAATGAAGATAGTGGACATATTAATCAAATAATGGTTAACATTGCTGCAGCATATGCTGAAAAAGATATTCACAAGGCTGCATCTGAAGAGAAAATTCACAGTGACTCTACAGAGGCACCAGATGAGGTTAAGGGAACATTTGCATATGAAAGTGCAAGTATCGCTAACTCTCAACCAGCTGATTTATCCGACCCTCCCAACTTTCCTTAAGTTATCAAATATTTAGGACAATTTTAAGTTACTTGGTATCTTTATGTTATGATAACATTTTATAAATTCCTTTATTACTCTAACATTAATTTTCCATTAATTTAGATGTTATTTTCCTTGTTGTGTATGATATTTGACAAATTAGCCAACTGTTTTGAAAAAGTAGTGGGCACATTTAAAAAGTAGTGGCCACTTATAATGAAAAATTGGCCACAGTTTTTATTAAGTGGCCACAATTTTAATCTATCTCTGTACTAGTACCTATAAATTGGCCAACACTTTTACAAAATAGTGGCCACTTGTGATGAAAAAGTGGCCACAATTTTAATTTGTCTATGTACTAGTACCCATAAATTGGCCCATACTTTTACAAAGTAGTGGCCACTTGTGATGAAAAAGTGGCCACAGTTTTGATTAAGTGGCTACAATTTTAATTTGTCTATATACTAGTACCCATAAATTGGCCACACTTTTACAAAGTAGTGGCTATTTGTAATGAAAAAGTGGCCACAGTTTTAATTAAGTGGCCACAATTTTAATCTATCTCTATACTAGTACCCATAAATTGGCCCACACTTTTACAAAGCAGTGGTCACTTATGATGAAAAAGTGGCCACAGTTTTGAATAAGTATCCACATTTTAACCAACTAAGTGGCCACATTTTGGCTATCTTTAACTGAAATATTTAGATAGTTCATTGAAATCTCAATTTTACTCACGTGTGGGAACTTAATCGCATTCGCATTACCACGAGTGATGGTAGTTGAACTTCAACTAGTGATTAACCAACTAAGTCCTTAACAATTCCATTCCCAATCAAAAGTTTGGATATATTTCATTCAAATAATTGGATACTTCATTGAAATATCAATTTTACTCACATGTGGGAACCTAATCGCATTACCCTGAGTGATGGTAATTGAACTTCAACTAGTGATTAACCAATTAAGTCCTTAACAATTCCATTCCCAGTCAAAAGTTTGGATAGATTTTATTAAAATATTTGGATACTTTATTGAAATCTCAATTTTATTTACGTGTGGGAACCTAACGGCATTATCCCGAGTGATGGTAATTGAACTTCAACTAGTGATTACCAACTAAGTCCTTAACAATTACATTCCTAATCAAAAGTTTGGACATATTTCATTCAAATATTTGGATAATTTATTAAAATCTCAATTTTACTCACGTGTGGGAACCTAATCGCATTACCCCGAGTGATGGTAATTGAACTTCAACTAGTGATTAACCAACTAAGTCATTAACAATTCCATTTCCAATAAAAAGTTTGGATATATTTCATTCAAATATTTGGGTAATTCATTGAAATCTCAATTTTACTCACATGTGGAAACCTAATCGCATTACCCCGAATGATGGTAATTGAACTTCAACTAGTGATTAACCAACTAAGTCCTTAACAATTCCATTCCTATTCATAAGTTTGGATATATTTCATTCAAATATTTGGATACTTCATTGAAATCTCAATTTTACTCACGTGTGGGAACCTAATCGCATTACCCCGAGTGATGGTAATTGAACTTCAACTAGTGATTAACTAATTAAGTCCTTAACAATTCCATTTCCAATCAAAAGTTTGGCTATATTTCATTCAAATATTTTGATAAGTCATTCAAATCTCAATTTTAC
>CATIWJ010001281.1:0-32449 GCA_949640765.1 Croton laevigatus | reverse complement strand
TAATAAAAAAAGGTTTTCATTATTATTATTTTTTTTATATATATATATGAAATGCAATGAGCAACAATGGGTGGTTGTTCTTCAAAAGGCCTTGAACAAGAACGGTATATAGCTTGGACGAAATTGTTTCGTTTTTAACATGGCAACAAAACGAAAGGCACCCAATGATTCGTTTTTATTTTTTCATTTGAAATGAAATATAAGGGAAAATGTTTCCTTCTTCTATCTTATTCTTGAGGGTTGATTAAGCTTCAAGTGCTAGCACACTTCAGTCTTCCCTTTGATCTTGTGTGTGTGAAGAAAGAGGGGATTCGCATTTCAATCCCTGGGTCATTCCATTCGTAAAAAATATTTTGGTGGGAAGGCATACAGCTATCCAGTTAAAGCACGCTTCTAGGTATATTCCTAAACATCCCTACACTTAATATTGCTTCTGCTGCGAATTTATGTGATTGTCACTGTTATTTGCTATATGAAAATTCCAACACTTTTAGCTATCTACCTCTTTCCTCCTTTCTTTTGAAATTCAAGAGCTTCAATTGGTTCATGAGTCTGTTTAGGCCAACTTTGCATCCCTATAGCTAGTTGCATTGAAAATTGATAAGCTTTCAAATAAGTATCTTTGTGATACCATGAATTAATGAAGTTTTCAGGTTGCTAGTGCTGATTATAAATTGCACAAATTGTATGTTGGCATAGAACACCAATGAAGTCCAAGGCTCTATAAGAACAACTCTTCTCTAATAGCTTGACAACATATTTGTTGACAGTGTTGAACAAATGTGTAACTTCATACCCATCATCCCTATTCCAATCCATATGCCAATTGTAGCTCAACTCCTTGTTCTTCTCAAGCTTATCCATCACTCTTGAACTAAAATCATTTATCCAAGTTATAGCAAATCTCCTTTTTTTTTTCAATTATTCTTATCACACTTATCCTTATCTCTTCAAGCATTGTGATTATGCTTTTACCTTTTTCTTCCAAAATCTAATCATTGAATGTTTTAGAGAGATTGTTGTCAATAATATCACATTTACTCAATACTTTGGAATGCCTTTGTCTAACATTGAATAGGGTAGTTAAGAGTATCATCTTTAATACCATCTCCTAACTTCCCCAAGTCCTATCTGTGCTTGATAATTGCTCATTACAAATGCCCAAAAGGCCTTCTTCCTCTCTTGGCCCCTCCACTTCTTGGCACAGGTGGCATAAACATGCCTATCACACATTATGTGCTCTACATTAGGCAATTAATCTGTCAACTCACTTTGCAATCCCACTATAAGTTAATAACGTCAGTAAGACAACAAAAAATGGAATAATATATATAAACATACCTTCTGCATGTCAGATATGATACATAATCCAATTCCATTTCTAAGCTCTAAGTCATTCTGCAAACATCTTAAGAACCAGCTCCAATTTTTCTTATTCTCAATATGACAAATTGCCAATGCCATTGGGAACATTTGATTGTTCCCTACCCTTTTTATTGCACACAATAACTTCCCTTTGCATATATCGTTAAGGAAGCCCCTATCAACCCCAATCACTCTTCTACATTGAGCACCCTCTTTTAAGTGTATCAAAAAAAAAAAAAACATAGAACTTAACAAATTGGTTCTTACAAGTATCATCCTTAAAAGACTTTACAACACAACTAGAACTAAGATTAGACTTATTAATTATGTCCACATAAGTATTAAGCATGGTATACTCTTTCTTAAAGTCACTTATGATTGCTTTCATAATTTTAACCTTTATTTTCCTATAAATAGACATATACACATGTAACCTATAATCTGCTTTTAGATGCAATTTAATCCTTTTGATTGTGATGTTAGGTTATTGTGAAACCCTACTTATCAGGAGATCTGACAAAAATGTGCTTTTAACAAATAAAGTCTTGCTAACTATGTAACAGTTATAATGTGGTTTATATGTCACTAGTTTAAGGGTGTTATCTTTGGGGCTTGGATTACTAATGTAAAATAACTAAGGACAGTTCTCTCCACACTTGACTCTAATTCTTTTTGGTTCATTTTTGTCAGAATGAACTCCCACTTTCTTCATCATATTTAACTTTAGCAATCATAACAATAGAGGCATTGTCAAATTTCATGCCTAGATAAAACTGAGAAATTTGTGAAGTAGAATCATATTGAGGTGCATCATCATACATTCTCAATGCATCTCTATCTGCCTTCTCATCAAAACCACTATAATAACTCCCCATGTCATAACTATCATAATAATCAAATACTTTACCCTCACTATCATCTTCAAAAGATAAAGTACTATATATTTCATCTTCTTCTTCTACCCTAACAAGACCACAATCTTCTTCTGATGGTTGTTCATTTTCATTATTTACATTGTTAATTTTTTTTCTTAATGACTCTCTAACATTAGCCTTAGCTTGTATTAATTTCTCATCATTATCATTTATTAACTGTATGTCATTAAGAGAATGAGAGAAGAGGTTATTAAGTTTAATACACTTAATTTTATCTAATAGTAACTGGTTAAAACATACATACATGAAACTGGTTTCAGTTCTTAGTACTAATATCATGTCAAGGTAATTTTGTTCCTCACCATGTTCAATAGCAAAAGACTGTACCTTATACATAATCACATCGTCCTTGGTTGTTTGAACTAGGCTGACCATAGAAACAACACTAGCATGAACCTTTAATAACTCAACATATGGGGTAAGGTCAAATGGAATAGAAGCTATCAAATTAGGACTAAGAAACCCCACATTATCTATGTAAAAAGTGAACTCTTCTCCAATATTAGTTGAACTTCTAACCCTACCCAAACACAAATCATTATATATTAAGAAAAAAAAAAAGTTTCATTCACTTTGTCCTTAAGATATAATCCATATATCTTATTATACCAAATCTTGTTACAAAATGATATTAAACTTTGGTAAGACAACTAGTCTGGCTCATAAAAATCACTCACAACAACTTCACTAGCCTCACAATAATCAAATGTAGGTTTCCAAGTAAACCTACCTCTATGCATATAACTCAAACAAATAGTGATATCACCAATGTTCAACACTGCACAATACACACAACAACAAAAAAAGGAATTAAACAATGTATATTACACTAAATTAGGTCATAGGTCATATTTATGAACATTGGCAATGCTATAAATGATCAGTTGTGATAATCCAGCTTCACAATCTTTGAACAAATTGACAGAATCTAGCTTTACATTGTTGTAAACCCTAAAAACCCTAAATAAATTGTGTTTCTTAAACATGTCAATATCTCATAAATTAACTTTTAAATAAACATATGTATTTTTCCATTTCATACAATAAAATATAAACACTAAAGCAAACTCAAACAGATTCCAACCCACATTGTAGTTTTTAATTGAAAAAAGATGAATATAAAACTAACCTCAGTGGCTTCGGGTCCACTGCCAAGAATCATCAACAACAAGTACCACATTAGCAATTGCCAACCTCCATCGAAGAGACCACATGAAGATTCTCTTTGTCTGAATCGAGGGGAAAAGCCAAATCGAGGGAAATGGGGAAAAAATTGGGGATTCTGCCTTTAGCTCGTGGGAATTGCTTTTTCTAGGGTTTCTATATATCAAAATGGCAGCGTTTTGTTGCTAGCGAGTAAGTTTTAATGCCCTCATGCTGTTCTCACACGCTTTCCGTTAATTTGGAGTCCATGTGCCATTTATTGTTGGATGGAGATGTGAAGATTGATTTTTTGGACAATTCAAAAAGCTAAAAATGTGGAACTCCTTGATAAGGGGTTAAAAAAAACCAGGACTCATAGTACTTTGTGCGAAAAATATGTTATTGGCCTAACTTTTGGAGAACTCTTCAAATCAAGTCTCCATCTTTTACGTTTAAAACAAAAATCGCTTCGCCCTAAACTTTTTCCTAATCGTATCAACATCTCACATTCCAGCCGATTCCAGCTCTGTTTCCATCTGCCCTGACAGAATGTATCGAATCGCTTCACTTCCTCAATCGCAGAAGGTTTTACAATTTTCACAATTTAGACTGAAATTCCTTCACTTCCTCGATCGCAGAAGTTTTTATAGTTTTACAATCTAGACTGTAATTCTAGGGTTTTCATCACCAACTGAGATTTTATTCTATGGTTTCTGCGACATCCTGAACAACCGCATTGTTCTCCACCGAACAAGACAGCGGAATCCGTGATTTTCATCACCAACTGAGATTTTATTCTATGGGTTCTGCAACATCCTGCACAAAAGCAGCGTTCTCCACTGAACAAGACGGCGGAATCCGCATCGGATGATCAGCGGATTAACCTGAGAAGTTCCGCCAGATCCACAAGTACGATTAAGAAGCAACGCCTTAAGAATCACCTTTATCTTTGATAACTCAGACATCAACGCGCTTGCAATCGGTTAGAATGAATTACTGATACAATTCTCTACAGTTTGGATGCAAAAATTTAAATTTTTTTTGCCTTTACTTCTTTCAAAATTTATATTTCTGTTTGGAAATTGGAATTGAATTTTCTGCACCTCAAGACAAGTTTAGGATCATTGCCCAATCTTTTTTCTCCACTTTATTTATTTATATACAGCACTACTTCCGTGCTTCTTGACTCTATCTTTGGTCATATTCATCAATGAAGTTCGTGTTTATTGATCGAATTGTAAAGTTTCATTTTTTATTTCTGGGTATTCGTACATGGGCGCAAATTCCTTTACCTTACACATATAGTATGTATGTAGCAGTAGAAACCTGGCATAGTTTTCAGAACTTTTGATTCAGTTTTGTGTAACTCTTGATAGGAACCTGTTATTCCTGGTTGTTTTCTGCGAGCCACGGCTATTGGACTTATGCCAATGATTGACCAGGTAATCCTCTGGAATTCGAAGTATTGATGCCCATTTCCCTTATTAATTAATTTATGTGGCTAATTTGGTTTGGTTTTTTCCATTTTAGGGAGAGAAAGATGACAAAATCATCGCGGTTTGTGATGATGATCTGGATTACAAACACTACACGTAAGTTTAACCCTTTTCATCATTTTTCTTTTGTTATGATTTTTTTAGGATTATGTTATTGATGATGTCTGGTCTGAGCATTGAAAACCATTATTGTGATGACATTGGCTTCATTTGGATTGGAAAGAGTAATTCCCAATTTGAATTTTTCTTTCTTTATCATTCATTTGGTCATCATTGGGAAGTCAAGGATAGAGTTGTCGAAAATGATGAAATGAGACAGGTACTTCTGACAGGTTGCGTGACCCGGATGTTTTCCTGGTGCAACCAATATGAGTTGTGCCGAACTTCTGCGGTTGCTCTGAATGACTAGCAACCATCTCCTGCCTGATTCATTCTCTATTCCTGCATATGTCATATTTTATTATTTTTTGCGTAAAGTGTCTGAATGTTGCAGTGATCTTTTAACTGGCTATTAACATGATGTGGGTTGTGGGGTGTGACTTTTCTATGCTTTTGATCTCTATTATGGAAAACTTGTGTTCTTTGCATTGTGAATCATCAAAAGATGAATCATTTCTTTATATTTTAGAGTTTAGCATTTTCTAGCTTCTTTGAGAAGGGGGTGTTAAAATGTTACCTCTTCATATTTCCTAGCTTCTGGCTGGTATAATTATATTGCATGTAGTGTTGTTAGATTCTATTTTATTATTGCTGTTGATTTTCCTTTTATTGTATTTGGTTTTAAGTTAATTTGTCTCATCAATAGATTATATTTTAAACATAACAAATATAACAATGTAACTTTTTTTTTTGGCATTTTCATGCTATGACTCATGCTTATTGTTCTAAGTGAACTTTCATGTTATCTTCACACTGCACTCAACTAAGCTTATATGTTCATATTAGCTCTTCTTGCAGTTTCCATTTCAGTTATTGCTTCCTTTAGGAAAATGAAGAAACTGATCCCATACCATTCTTTTATTACTTTTTCTCTTAGGGAGTCCTCCGTTCCTGCTGGGGAACTTGCTGCTTCTAGACATGAAGCTGCTGCTCAAAAATCAGAGGCTCAAGTTGTTCCTGAATCAAGGTGCCATTTTTGGTTAAGTATTTATTTATTATTACAGTTAATATTTATCATCATCCTTAATAAAATATTAAAGACTAAATTTAAAATATTATAGAAAGTACAAGTAGAGGGAGGGATTCTATTCTTTGGTTACCTTTGACTTTTGTTACATTCCGTAGACAATAGATGCATGGAATTAGGTTTTATCTGGATTAGGTATTTTATCAAATATCTAAAACAACAACCCAATATATATATAGCTGGAGCAGAGAAAATTTAGAGAAACAATCTCTCCGTTCAGCTATTCATTTATCTAATTTATTAGATTTTTGGGTTTTTAATATATTTATTAGCATATTTTGTAGTATTAAAACAAAATCTGATTGGCTATTAGTAATTATCAAAACAACTTTTAAAAAATTTTAAATCACACTTTTTAAACTCAAATAAATTCTCAATCCTCTACAATTAAAAAAAATCTCTTTATTGTTTAAGTTCTCACAAAAAGTGCAATTGTTTAACCCTGCTCCACTGCTGGAACAACCACAAAATCTCACCCCCACCTGATCATCAACTGATTTCACCATCTATGTTGATCAGTTTCATCTCATATCTCCAAACGATGGCTTTTGAACTCTCACAAACTGACGACTAAAATCGAACAACCATCAAGGATCGAACAAAGCATGGATGTTGAAACATGGCTTTCGTGAGGGCATTTGTGGCGAAATTGTTGAGGGAATTTTGATTGATGGAATCGGTCATGAGAGTTTTAGAGAGTGCTTTGGACTAGAGTTTGAAGATTGTGAAGGAGTCGCTTGAGGAGTGCTCGAATCCTGATTTAGAGGGGATCAAAATGAGACAGGCAATTTAGAGGCTGAATCTGCACAGGACCTTGACCAACTAGAAGCATTTTTTGTGGCTGCTAGACAGGTATGGTTTTTCATTTGCATTGAAATCTGCCACCATTTCCCTATTTCTTTAAAAATTGATAACTAATAATTATAGCTCTGACATTGATGTGAATGGAAGTAAGAAGCAGTTTTATTTATAGGTAACATGCAGAATATTTGTTTGATAACGTGCAGAATATTGGTTTGATCTTCTAATGTCATGGAACCTTTTCAATTCTATCTATGGTGGTATGACACGTATTTATATTTGATCAATCAAAATTTTCATATTTGAAACTGAAACGAAATAGCTTTTTACTTGTGAAATTTGAATATTATTGATCCAATATCATTGTACACTGCTTAAGAAGTTTCATTGCAGATTATGTATGGAGTTCCTCTAATTGACTGTTGTGTGTATGGCTCTTTCATTTAGCAAGGTTTCTTCTGGAGTTGTCAAAAGGCTCTTTAGTCCGCTTCCATGGAACTCTACATCCTAAGCCACTGGACATGATATGGGAAATGTTCCTATAGTATAAATATTTGTAACCTTTATTCCTGCTTTGATACGATCACGATCGTGTTTGCAAATGCTTATATTATAAAAAATTTTCCATTCTCCGACTTATTGTATTTAAAAATATAAATTTATTTACTAAAAACAAAGCCCGTGAGGGATACACTATCTGATATGAGCAAATAGCAAAATTCAAGCGACCATTTTTGCCAGGTAGTTCATTTTTGTACATATTAGCAATTTTGACTAAGTTCCAGAGTCCAACTGGACATTAAGTCTATATAATTTTTAGAAATTTCTTTTTTCATATTAACTTGCCTTTAAAATTAAATTTTGAGATTTGGAACAATAAATAAATCTAATAAAAGTGATATAAAATTTTAATTTTAATTATTTATAATTTAATTAATATTTACAATTAAAATCATTGGTTTTAAAGAGCAAATTTACTACTAATATGTATATATTAAAGCAGGAGCAAAGAGACTTAGAAAAATAGTCCCTCCGCATAGCTTTCTATTTATCTATTGTTATAAAAAAATTTTATTTTTCTATAATTATTAGCCTTTTTTTGTCAAAATTAATAACTGAAAAATATACTCACACTTTCACTATCACACAACCACTTCGTTCTTCCTATTTTCTACTCATCATTTTTTGGTAGGTCTTCTTTTTACATAAAAAGCTTTTCTCAAATAAAATTTAGCCTTTCATCATCTTTGATCTCTACATTTAAAAGAAATTTTATTTGTTCATTTTAATTTTGTTGCTGTACTTATTGAAGGAGATTTCCAATTTAAAAGGCTATTTATCTTTTTTATTTGTCTTATGTTTTGATTTTTTTGTCAACAGAAATTCAGAATAGCCATTTTATATTAAATCTGCAAAAAAATTTTGTTGGAAGGTAAAAGTGTATTGAAATCCTTTTATGTTTTTGTTTCCTATTATTTTTAAGTTTATTGTATTGTAACTCATAATAATTTAGTTAATTATGTTACTGAATTTTATTCAAATTATTGCTTTTCTTATTATGTTAGAGTAATGCTAGGTGTCTCACATTGAAATATTTCAAACAAGGATAAAAAAAAAAATTAATTAAAATAAATAATATTTTATTTTATTGCCATTAATTTATCTTTTCCCCTTAATATATTATACGTTTTCTATTCAAATTGGTATTCTAATTTTTATCCTATTACATAACCGAGTTTAAGAGTTTATGCATTATTAGTTGGGATATTTATAAAAACATTTTTGGATTTTTGCATATTCAACATTTTTCTCCCTCTTTTTTTCTTAGGGGAACAAAATATCCCTATATTTCAAATCCGTTAGACAAAAATACTCTTCAATTTATTTTTTCTGTTAAAATCATAGTAGAATGGCTAAAATGTAATTTTACGGAATCCTTTTGAAAAAATTAAAAAAATGAAGGAACAAAATATAATTTTGGTCTTCTTCAACAAATGAAAAATAGAAAGCTAAGAGGCAAATAAGAGAGAGAGAGAGGAGGAACACCGGTGCCGGAGCCAGCAATAGTGCTAGCAACTAGATGATGATAATTTGTGCAACAAGAAAATCTCAGTTTGGGTGGGTTGGAAGTCGCCAAAATATGGATGGAGGAAACTCCGCTGTGATGGAACTAATTTGTAAGCAACGAGTCTTGCTTTGCTGGTGGTCTACTTCGAGATGAAAATGGGCAGTGGGTATGTGGTTTTGCATGTGATTTGGGTGCCTATTCAGTTTTGATGGCATAGCTTTGGGCACTATACTATAGATTATTTGCTACATGGGACCAGCACATTGATGGACTTGTAGCGGAGGTTGATAATTTGTTAGTTGCCAACATTATGAATTCAGAAGCTCTAGCTCGGCAATGGCCATGAATCTAGTTTTAAATGTAAAACAGTTAGGGGTAATAAAAAAAGGGAAAGAAAATGAAGTGGACTGATTCCCTTTATAGTTGTTTGTTGGGCCAATTTAGTCATTCTCTTTACCCCTTTTTTCTTTTTGATTTTCCTCTAAAATCTTCTATATTGATTCTCCACCCCTCTAGAGTTTTCTATTCACATTCCCTCCTCAATAATAATAATAATAATTCCGATTCTGATTTTCTGATTCAAATCAAACAGTCACAAAAAGGAATCAGAGAGCAAATCATTCCGTTTTTTAAGCATACCCAAACATAGAAAGGTATTATGATTTTCTGTTTCCTTTCTCCTTATTTCCTTTTTTAATTCCATTTCATTTCTCCTGCGCGAACCAAGCGCTCTCTTAATTGTTAGAACTGTTGCTGGCATTGGCACCAACGTTCCTCTTCTCTCTCTGCCTCCCTCTGATTTGCCTCTTGGGTTTTTGTTTTTCATTTATTGAAGAAGACCAAAATCATATTTTGGTCCTTCATTTCTTCAATTTTTCAAAAAGACCCCCGTTAAAATTATATTTTGGTCATTCTATCATTGTTTTAATAGAAAAATAGACAAAATGATATTTTTGTCTAACAGATTTGAAATGCATGGAGATTTTTATCAGAAGAAAACAGGGAGGAAAATGTAGAATATGCAAAAATCCAGAGAGGTTTTTGTAAATATCCCTTATATTTTGGTCCTTCATTTCTTGAATTTTTCAAAAAGACCCCGTAAAATTATATTTTGGTCATTCTATTATTGTTTTAACAGAAAAATAGACAAAATGATATTTTTGTCTAATAGATTTGAAATGCATGGAGATTTTTATCAGAAGAAAATAAGGAAAAAAATGTAGAATATGTAAAAATCCAGAGAGGTTTTTGTAAATATCCCTTATTAGTTTTCATATGACTAAGCTAAATAATTACAACAATGATGACCTCTCACATCTTCTTATGGGAGGGAAAAAGCCATATTAGGATAATTATTCATCTTGCAACCGTCATCAATCTTAATCCTGCTCCAACTTTTTTCCCAATGGCTGCTTTGAAAATTTTTCTTCTTTTACTATTCTCCTTTTCATGGCTTCTTAAATGTTGTCGTTTCACAATCTGTTATCCGAATTCCCAGTCCCATAAATTTCACGGCGGAGATGATGATCTTTATTGCAATAGCTAGAGACTGTCGGTGGAAACCAACAAAGCCGGTTATTGGACTCACGTTTCTTCTAGATGCACAAAATTCATGGAGGAATACATCACTGGTGCCTGTTACATTTTGGACTCCGAGATCTTAGCTTTCCAATTCGTTTGCCTTTGCCAGATTGTGAATGTTATCGGAGATGGTAAGGACGCTTGTTATTGGATATTATGGTTTATCTTTTTATTTTTTTTATTAGAATTCCCTTTGTTATCTAAGTTTGTTAAAAGTATTCATCTATATAATTTATTTTGGTATAGGTTCTACAAAAAAAAAAAATTACACTAATTTGATCGATCATAATAACTATTGAATACTCTTCCAAAAAGACTATTGAATAATATTCGCGGTAATTCGACTAGTTTTTATAAACAACCCACCCAAAACCGAATATAGTCCCCAAAAAAAAAAAAAACTATTCTTTTTCATATTTAAACAAAATAAAAATGTTACAATAATAGCCACTTTAAATAAATCCAAAATCCAAGGAATATAACATTTAAACAAATTCGTAAATGATGCGTTCAACAATAAAAACTAACACCACCGTCCTAATCGAATAGAAGTTTTGTTTAAAAACTGTTTAAAAACAATTTATCAGTAGTTGATTAAACATATTGAAAAGAACGTCCCAAGCACAAATGAACCAAAAACCAACGAATTGAAGAAATAGAAGCAAAATAGTGGAAGATTTTGAAGAAAAACAGGAAAAAAAAAACTCAGGGAAAATTCAAAATCCACAAAATTAAATTTAGTTTAAGAAGATTTACAAATTGTTTATCAATAGTTTATTAAACATACTGAGAATAATGTCACAAACACGAATGAATAAGAAACCAACAAGCCGAAAAAATTTATAAAGTAAAAGAATGGAATATCCCAAAGGGTCAAATACATTCAGCCTTGAACTTTACATGTTTTTTCAAATAGAACCTTAACCTTACATGAATCATGAACTTGCTCAGTTGACTACTTAAATATCTAAATTTGAAAATTTTTAAATAAACACATATCCTACTCGAGAAAAATGAACTTACAAATCCTTAAATAAACAATCACCTTACCCAAGAAAAAGAAACTCGTGGAGCACAAACCCTCCAGCATGTCAGACATGGGAAAGTGTGAGTTTATTTAAAAATTAGTAAATTTAGGTGTTCAAGTAATCACACATGCAAGTTCTAGTATCGAAGTGGTCATTCACAAAGTTAAGGATTCTTTCAAAAAAAATGTAAAGTTGAGAGTTGAATTTATGTATTTAGTTTATTTCAAAGCAAAAATAAAAAATCAAGCTCATAAAAAACTCGAAATGAACATTAAAAAATTAGTTGAAAAATATTTAAAAATAATTTATTTGTTGTTCATGAAACTTATCTGAAAATAATGTCACAAGCATAATGAATCAAAAACCAACAAACAAAGAAATCAAATACTAAATCAGAAGGGGAGATTTTTGAAGGCAAAACTAGAATACAAATTCGTGAAAAGCTAGAAATCAACATGGAAAATGACATTTTGTTTAAAGAATATTTAAAACGGTTTATTAATAGTTAATTAAACAAATTTGAAAATAATATCATAATTACAGTGAACCAGAAACCAACTAACCATAGAAATAGCAAAAAAGAATAGAAGATTATGAAGCAAAAACCAGAAAAACAAGCTCGTAAAAAGCTAGAAATTGACGTACAAAACTAAATTCAGTTTATAAAATACTAGTAGTTTTAAATAGTCGTTTTTGGGTTCAATAGTTTATTAGTAGTTTATGAAACATACATAAAAACATTATCGCTAGTTTAAACGGAAAACAGAGTCTATCCAAAAAAAAAAACGGAAAACAGAGAATCGAAATCAATATCATAAACAAACCGAAAAGTTAAACTCAATAGGATAAAGAGAATCCGAATAAAATAAATTCAAACCAATAAAAAAAATCACAAATATTATTTGAATGAATTGCATAATCTAAATTTTGCAATTCATATGCTCTTCTTCTTTTTCCATTGACCAAGAATTAAAATAGACCGGCCATGAAAATAAAGAGACATCTAAGCAAGTAATAATTTTAGCATGTGAAATGAGTAATGGAATAATTAATTTGGTAGGTACCCACTGCCCATTGCGTTTGTTTAGCCAACCTCAAACGTGTAGATAATGTAATTAATTTACGTTGTCGAATATGTGACAGACAATAAGAGCAACAAAATCATGCGATGTTTGCCTTCATGTAATACGTACGTATGATTTTAAAATTTTCGTATTATAGTGTTTCTTTATTTCTTTGTTTCAAACATGCATTAAAATATTAATTTTAACCCGCAAATGAACCGGATCATCAATTAAACCTTGCTCAAATTTGTTTGATTTTGCTTCAATTTTGATAAACAAACGAATTTGGCTCATTTAACATACTCGTAGTAAATCCAAATATGGGTCCGCTTCAGAGTTTGGATAACAAGAATCAAAATCGAAATCAAATAATACGTGGTTCTAGGGGAGAGCAAAAGGCTGGCTAATGCTAAAAATCGAAAAAAAAAAATTCAGTTCCGGTTACTAAAAATTTTCACTATTTTCAGTTTTGAATGGTCAATTTGGTATTCGATTAGAAGTTTTCAAAATTTTGATTAGTTCGGTTAACAAAATTCTATACAACTTGATTTTTTTTTATAAGCTATTTTAATTCTTACAGTATATGTTTTTCACCTATTTAGTTTGGATCTTGATATAAATAGTTTATAAACTTTTTTTTTTTTTTTTAGAAAAAGGGAGAAAACAAAGGATAAGGGTAGTTTATAAACTATGGGTAGCAAAAACTAATCCGACCTACTAATCTAATACAACCCGACTTGAAAATAGCGGATTAGGGTTGAGGTTTTCGACCTATTTATTTAAACGGATCAACACGAACCCGACCTGAAATTAAATAGATTAGGTTAAAGTTGAAAATTTCAACCCGAAAATGACATGTCTAACCCGAAAATGACATGTCTAACCCGAAAATGACATGTCTAACCCAACCTGTTAAACCCAAAAATGACTTGCCTAACCCGAAAATAACATGTTTGACTCCAAAATGACATACCTAACACGAAAATGACCTGTTAATCCTAAAAACAAAAAAAAAAAACAAATCAGATTGACCCAATAACCCGACAGATAAGATTGGGGTTGAGACTCCCAACCTATTTATCTAAACATACCCCCAATCCGAACTTGATTGACCCAAACCCAAACCTACACTGACATGATCTATTTACCACCCCTAATGAGTGTCTGAACTTTTGAAAATGTCATGTTTTGGTGTTTGAACTATACGTTTCAGCCACCTAGATGTCCATATTGGATGAGTTGATGAGCTGGTGCAAAACATGTTAGTTTAGCTGACAACTAAGTTATATTTACGGGTAAGGTCAAATATAAAGAGAATCGAAATAACCTGGTTGCGGAATGTGAAGTTGAAGAAGTAGAATTGAGCTCCAACTCCAAGGATTACCGGTTGGAAACAATAGATGTTTCACAATACGACAGAAGGTGAAAAGCGGAGACCTGCTCATTTGAAAATCAAAATCGAACGCAAAATGAAGCTACTTCCGACAAGGTCTTCAATTCATCTTAGATCTTCGAAATCCAAATCGAAATCCATAACCAAATCCAGAGCAAGATGGCATTTGATACTTCTACCGATTCGTCTTAGGCTTCTTTCAACTGCATTGATGAGGCTTATTTCTCAGTTTAATCGTAACATCTATGCCTAAAGATTGGGATTTTGAAATAAAGAGAAAGTAGAAAAAGAAGAGAAACAGAAAAGGAGTAAAGGAATTATTTTCTAGATGAAATTTCTTCATTTTACAAAGGAAGTGATGAAAAATTTTAGCGGGAAACTTATAGAAAAGAAGATGAAAGGAGTGTTTTAGGGTTTAATTGCTAAGAAAGCAAAGTGGTGAAGATTGATAGGTTGGTGGTGATTGGGGGTAAAGAAGTGCTCGGTCTTTTTGGTTTTTGGAAGAATAAGAGCAGGGGAAACAACTCATATTTTTTAGTTTTTAGATCCGACCCGCAAATCCATAATTTATTTGACCCAACCTTTAAATTATAACTTAGTTGTCAGCTAAACTGATATGTCCTGCGCTAGCTCATCAGCTCATCCAATGTGGCCATCTAGGTGGCTGGCTGCCATGTAGAGTTCAGACACCAAAACATGACATTTTGAAAAATTCAAGCACTCGTTCGTACTTTTTTAAAGTTGAGACACCAAAGCAAAAAAGGTCTGAAAGTTGAGACACCAGAAAAATCATTATCCCTAAACTATACTAAGATTGAACTCAACCTTGTTATAATCAATCACACCCTCGTCAGCCCCAGGTGAGGTGGGATGATGAGAATCATGGCAATTGATCTGTATTCTATTTTAATTGTAATAATTATTGGAATGGTGCGTTACACGTGTAATTGTCTAGTCATTACTTAAAATGGGTACCACATATTAAATATTGTGTATATATGATACCAATAAATTTGTTTTATATTCATTTAGCTTTTTTGGAATCGCAAATGTTGACGTCATTTAGCTAACTCAACTCATTGTAATTTACAACAGGAATCCAACAACTTTAAATTCTGAAACTTAAATGAGATAATATATTATATATAATTATAAACAAGACATAAGACTGCAAAGCAAAGAGAATATTCTCCATTTCCTCTTAGCAACATCTTTGCTACTAAACCAACAACCTAACTTGACCGTTTATTTGCGTCCATTAGCTGGAAACCATGCCATAAGTTATATGCAATCGGGTCAATTTTATTTAAAATTCATAATTCAGGGCCAAAACATTTCGAGGCCTCTATACTATACAATTTTTGACATAAAGCTAATCGGTATACTAATAGCATTAATAAACTATACAATTTTTGACATAAAGCTAATCGGCATATTAATAGCATTAATAAACTCATGTACTAGGGACATGTATTACACAAAACTCTTCCATAATATTCTTAACGGAACGTGAACTACACTAAAACAGTAAGTGCATTGACATTTTTTAAAACTAATCCGATGTCGTTTTGAATAATTGAAACAAATCGTAACTCCTCCTATCCTTAATTGTTTCTTCTTCCTCTCCCTTTTTCGATCAAATCCCTATCAAAACCTAAAACCATTATTCATAAGAAAAATTTGGAAAGAGTTGGTCTTGTTCAGAAAAACTTTAATATGACCATTTTGTTCAATGATTTCAAGCGCGACATGCTCATATTTGAATCAGGAGAGGCAAAGGCAGTGCTGGTAGAGATGGGATTGCAATTGGTTCTGAAGAAAAAAATAGTAACTCTCAAAATCTTGTTGTTGCTATCCTTAATAACTTCACAAATTGGCTTCATCATCGGTTGGGATTCTTTAATTTCATTCCAATACTATCTCGGTAATCTCAATTCTTCCCTTTTATTTTGAATTTGAAGTTTCTTTTTTGTTTATTTTGATATTTTTGAAACTGGCCTTGTGTTTTAGCTGCTTCAAGGCACTAGCTTTCTCAACTGAGAGTTAGTGATAGGTCTGTGAGTTCATTTTTGGAATTCATTCTAGTTGTCGACTGTGATCAATTAGGTCCAATGGCGATGATCAGAGTATATGGATTTTAGTTTTGTACATGGATTTTGGTATATGGTTCCTGGGATTTCAATTAGAGGGAAACCACCATATCTTAGATTCGATCAATTGAGGGCCAAGGTAGCATCTCAAACTCACCTCTACATTTTCTTTATTCTATTTCTTCGGTAAATCTATTGTGTTTGGGTTCGCTTGTGAATTGGTTGTGGTTCTAATCTTTCTCCTTTCTGTATGTAACGTTTTGAATTTTCCTTCGAACCAGTTTCAAGATTGATTTTTACTTTCAAGTTTTCTAATGTTGCAATTTCTTTTTCTTGTTTCGATCACAGGAATCAATGTGATGGCCAAAACATGAGCATTTATTTATGTCGATGGGTCTTGTGGCAAAAAAGTTGTATAGTACAACGGTCTCGTAATGATTTTGGTCTAATTTAAGGCAAATATATATATATATAATTTATAAAGAAAAAAAATTAGTGGTCTCCATACTCTTCAACCTAGCACTGCACCTGCTGGAAACCAAATTCAGTTTTGGTAATATACCTGAGAATATCCTTAATTATGAGCATCCCAAATGAAAAGAAGCAGCAAATATTGTTTGTTAATATTTGCATTATTCTGTTGATACAATCAATTAATCACAATGAATTAACTTCGTTTGTTTAAGATTATTCTGAAAACTAAATAAGAATCTGTAATATATTAACCTTCATTATTCAAGACTGCTATTATAGCCCTTTTTTTCGAGTAAGTTGTGATAAGTACATAACAGTAAACTTTTCTCGAGGCTAATTGGCGCATGATTTTATTACATGTGAAAACGATTCCACGTGTGGGCAGAGCAGCATTTCTCTGAAATCGGTCACGTGCTTGAATGTTGTCCACGCGACATGGCCTAGATTTTTCTCCCCTGCACACGCTGCCGCTGTACATTACACGTCCCAGAAAATGGGAAGGTGGAATGAAATCCAAACTAAAATTACCAACCTACCCTGATGTATCAAATCCTCTGCCATTTGAATGAGATTTTTTTCCAAGTTGTGCATGTTGCTGCGGGAATTCTGATTTATCATAAAAACCGTGTCGAAATGTTTGTAAGTTTATTTGGATGGGAAGAGAAAAAAATTGTGGAACATATTTCATTGCAAGTAGATGTGAACATTTGAACAAAATTTCCGAATAGCCCCTCCCAACTCTTATAACATCCTTTGATACTAATTGATGATTAATGATTGTAGTTTAGTAATGTCATTCTACAATGAACGAGAAGTTAATTTGGGTTTTGAAAAAAAATTATTCTCAGTAATATTTAATACTTACAACACTTTTTCTTATTACTATATTTATTCCATTTATGTAATTTTAAATATTTAAATGCATTTCAATTCAATTTTTTAAATCATTAACATAAACTATGAGATTTATCATTTTTATTTATAGTTTGAAATTATTTTATTTTTTATTTCTTAAAATTCTTTATATTGTAACTTTCTAAGTTTAGCTTTTTGAAATTGTAAAATTTAAATTAAAATATTTTAATTTCAATGTATTTTTACATTATTTATATAATTAAATTTAAAACTACAATATTTTATATTCTTATTTTAAATATATTGTTATTTAATTATTTTTATTAAATTATTATTAATAATAATTTAAGTAAGAATTGTTTATTATATAGTAAAATTTATATATAGTTTGTTACTATCAATTAAATTACTTTACTTTGTCCCGTTCAGAGTAAAAATTTTGACTCCGTAATTGAGATATATATCGCGTAAAAAAACAAAATTTGCTTATGTAAAAATGTGGATTTGATTATAAAAATATGAGGGATGTCTTTGCAAAAAATATCTATAAGGCATTCTGATATGAAGTAAGACAAACAAAAAATATATTTGCTCAAATTTTATTTTGCAAAAAATTTGCTTTGGAAAAGAAAAATATTTTATGCATCAAAACTTTTATACTATAAAGGCTTATGGGTTGATGATGACAAATCCAAAGGCTTGAAAGAAGGAAAAAAAAAAGAAAAATAAAGGCTTATGGGGCATCTTGCATAGACTTTGTATATTTTAGTTTAAAGGGAAAAAAAAACCTAAATAAATTTTATTTGAAAATATTCTTCTATTTATCCTACATAATAAAATTCTTTAATTGGATAAGACCAAAATATTTGTTATGTTTTTTATTTATAATTTTTCACGTGCATTAGTGACATATGAAATTAGTTCCATATGTGGTTGGAGTTCAGTACAGTTGGTAAACAGCCTGCACTCATGTATAAACATACAGAGTTTGAATTCCCTCTCCACATCAGGTGTGTGAGTTGTATCTATGTTAAAAAAAAAAAATTAGTTTCATATGATTTTTTTTAAAAAAATTTGAATTAAAGTAAAAGTAATTAATTTGGCTAAAACCACATGAAAGTGTTAGTTAATTTGGCTAAAACTTTAGCATGAATGTTTTAGTACTATTATTTCATTAGAAAAATTCCTATAGAAATACATGCTCTTATTTATTTTAATTATATTCTTTTTTAATCAAAGGAATATCCATTGTTGGAGAGATTACAGGCACAATTACAATTTTCAATACACCGATTATCAGTATCCAGTCCACTATTAATTTACATTAACAATCACCATTACGATTTGTACAATCAAATTCAAATCTACACTAACAATCAATCACCATTACAATTTTACAACTAAATTCAAATTTAAATCCCTTAAAGGCAACACCACCATTTTAAACTAAATAATTGCTATTTTAAATAATGCCTGATATAGGTGCTGTAATGTTGTTCCTGCCTTGGAGTATCAAAACAAGTATCAAATCATACTCTCATTGCTAAAATCCAATGCCCTTTTCTTCAAAAAAATAAAAATAAAAAAAGGTCCAATCCAATGCATTTCGCAAATAATATCCTTTACGCCATATATAAATGTGCATGTTTAAATATCTCATTTAAGTAAAGTAACGTTTAGTTGTTTAAATATAAATCCCTAAAAATTTAAAATTAATTTCTTATACAATAGACAATGAAAAAAAGTTAAAAGTTATTTAATTTAATGTTAAAAAATAGCTTTTATAGCCAAATAAAAACAGTAAAAGTTACTAAAAACTGATGGGGAGTTCAGTAATTTTAATAATATGCCGTCCGTAGCCATCTATTTTGCTAAAACTTTTTATATAAGCATCTATTTATAAAACCAAAATAATAATTCTACTTATAAATATGTCCATTTAACTTATGAGTAAGTTACTTGATTTTTTCTCCCAAAATATGTTTTATTTGATATTAATTTCTAAAAAGATGTGTTGATGAATTTTGTTATTACACTCAACACTTAATAAAGAAAAATATTAGATGAACAAGTTTGCATCAAACATTAAAAGCACTACTTTCATCTTATTAAAAATTACTCGTTTTCATTATTATTTCTTTTTGACCTAAAAAATGTGAACTTTTTCTTTAATTATTATTTGGGAATTTAATCTATATTTAATTAAATAATCCTTCGATTTTTTTTAAGTGAAACATAACAAGCTTTAATTTATTTTAGAAGGGATTTGTATATTTTCCGTACTCTTTAAAGAAACGTTTATTCATGAAATTGAAAATTACAAGACGGATAATTTTTTAGAGGGAAAAAAAAGGGCAGAAACTGCATGAGAGCATCATCAGCGAATATTGTTAGGTAATGGGGTGTTTCCTAAATATAACATAATACAATGATCTCGTGATTCCCATGGGTTTCCTCCACTTTAGTTTATAGTTAAAAACATTGAAGATCTTTTCTGTGGATAATAGTATTTGATTTTGTGCGTTCCTGGTCATTTTCCAAGCTCTAACTACTCATTTCCACACCACATATTTTTCACATTAACTCAACTAAATTCCCTCTTTTTTTTGTAATTCATGTTTGGCTTTTAGCACATTACAGTTTACTTAAACCGTGTTCTTGTACTACTAGTACTTGTCCATAAGTAAAATTTGTTCCAGTTTTTACTCCTTGTGCATTTGCTTTGCTCATTCATTGCCAAGCCAAGATTTTTGTCACTTCACAATACTCCAAATGACGATGAATCCTATTGTATTTTCTTGTTAGAATCAGATATTTAGCTTGTGAATATAAAAAATCATTCTTTGGCCAACTGGGGTTGTATATAAATTCACAATTTGAGTTGGGTTGTTGTAAGTTTGTTAATTAGTTAAAGGTAGGTGGGATTTTCAGTAAGTGCTGTCCATTAATGGAGTTAAGATTGCTTGATTTCAAATCTGTGTCTTTATCTGAGATTGCTCAGTTGGGAAACTCATATTCTTCCCCTTCTTTGAGTTTAAGACATGCGGCTGCTACTAGATTATCTTCAGACTTCGGTTTTTGCAGAGGTAAGTAATTGTTTCTGTTTTTGAATCACTGGTACCTTTATTAGGTTATACTTTCTACTTTATTTTCCTTCATTTTCTTGGTAAACAAACGGAACATTCGTTCATTTATTTCATCTTTTGTTGGCAAAATGTTGTTTTGTTCTGGTTTTTGGATCTCTCTCACTGAATTTACATACTTTGCCTTGTTATGCATGTAGAAGGCAAGATATTGAAACTTACTTTTCAGTTAAATGGTTCTTCTTTTTGGACCAATTTAGGGATATTTTTGAAGGTGTCTTGTTCAAGTACTTCAAACAGTACTTATTTATCAAAGAAGGCTAATAACTCAGCTAATCAAGAGAAAAATGCAGCAGAGAATTTATTATATCGGATAAAAGAAGCAAATGGTAGTTTTTCAAGTTTGTTTTCGGGAAATAAGAGATTGCTTGATGCATTTGATGATGAGTATGGTGGAGTTGTTGTTGATTCAACTAGATTACCCAAGAATTCAGATGATTTTGGCTCTTCTCTTCATTTTTCCCTTTCTCAGTGGAAAATAACGGTCAGTTCTCTTTCTATTTTAGATTTATGCAGTAGATTTGATCTATAAAATGCCTACAAGAATGCTCACTGAAGTGATCTTGTTAGTAACTTACTCTGCTTCCCTCGCCTCGTGTGCATAATTATGCACGCCAAAATGGGGAAGAGTTAAATTAGCTGTAATTTTTCTTGAAATTGGTTGGAGCAAAATTGATATATCAGATAGGTTCGAAGCATAGATGAAATTACCTAGCTATCCAGGTGCTAAATTGTTTCCTCGGTTATTCTATTTGTTAGCTTATACCTATATGCCTTGTAACTAAACTAGATGCTAACATCAGTTTTTGGTTGGATATGCATGATATGTGCTGTTTAGGGAATCATGTAGTGTAACTTCTTTGATATATCATTTTCTTTTAAACGTTTGAAGGTTTTAATAGGGTCTAGACAGTTGATTGTCGCCTGTCTGGATTTATTATTATAAATTTGGTGGTGTATTGGATTGAAGCTTTTAAGCTTTCGTCTTCGTTTAAGTCCTCATCTTTGGATTCTGGCAGTATTTCATTTTGTCATAAACATCACAGAACCTTGAAATTTGTATAATGGTTATGGGTTCCCTTTTTCTCTGGAGTTCTAACAGTTCTTGCAATGGGATGACAAAATAGAGTGAAATCTTCAAAGAACTAATAGTCATGTAACCTAACTGCAGGGCAAGAAGGGAATTTGGCTCAAGTTGCCATTGGACCGATCAGAACTAGTTCCTATTGCAGTAAAGGTGACCTTTGAGACCATTTATTTTCACTGAATTGACAGTAGCAGACCATTTACATTTAAGCTTTCTTGGGCTTGATTAGACACTTTTCTCCTAAGATGACTCCATAACTAGTGTGTTGCCTGATAGTTGATTTCATTCCTTTGTAATTTAGGCATATATCAGCCTAAGATGACGGCTATGATATTTGCAGGAAGGTTTCCAGTATCACCATGCAGAACCAGGATATGTGATGTTGACCTACTGGCTTCCTGAAGGACCTTGCATGCTTCCCACGAATGCTACCCATCAAGTAGGAGTGGGTGGATTTGTTATCAATGACGATAATGAGGTACATTTTTTTTTTTTTGAAGTGAAGACACGAAGTAAACAGTTTGATTTGTTATCAATGACCTACTGGCTTCAATTGCATTATGATGGATGGAGAAATTTGTGTACTTCAAATTCATTTTTCAGTTCAACTTTCTCCTCCCTATCAACAACCTATAGCACATTACATTCCCTAATTTGAAGATTATTCCAACATGCATGTATTTCAAATTCGTTTTTGTTTTGTATTCGCACTTTCAGGTGCTTGTAGTACAAGAGAAATTCTGTGCTCCATCCTCTATTGGTCTCTGGAAAATACCAACTGGTTTCATTCATGAGGTGAAAAGGCTTTCAGTATCAAGGAAACGAAGATTATAAGGAAAATGAAAAGACTAATAATCCCTTTTTTAATGTTTGTTTTATCAGTCAGAGGAGATTTACTCAGGGGCAGTTCGAGAGGTTGAGGAGGAAACTGGGGTACGAATATCTTCATATATTTTCCCCTAATTTCTTATGATTTTACTTATAGACATTATTCATAAGTAAAACAATTATATTTTAGCCAATTCTTTGTTGGAGATGTTAATTAGCTGCCTTTTGTTTTATGCTGCAGATTGAAACAGAGTTCATAGAAATTGTATCATTCAGGTAATAGCAATAGAGATATAGAAAATTTAATTGGAGATATATGGTTGCATTTTGTGAAAATAAATGCTGCTTACATTTTAAGATCAAAATGTGTTCCGGTGAAGGGGATTATGACTTATATGATTATTTCCTACTTCAGGCATGCTCATAATTTGGCCTTTGACAAATCTGATTTGTTCTTTGTCTGCTTGTTGAAACCCTTATCAACTCAGATCAATCTGGACGATCATGAAATTCAAGCAGCCAAGGTGATTAATTTCCCTCACAAATTTGTTCATATAGTTGCATAAGACAATGAGTTTTTACTGAAACTATTACTGGAAGTCTCATAACATCTGAAATAGTACTTTTCTCCAAAAGACAGTCTCTTTAGACATTAAGATTTAAGAACGTTGTGTTCCTATTCTAACACGAACCCCTTTAATTATATATCCATTTTGCAGTGGATGCCATTAGTCGAGTTTGTAGAGCAGCCGTTGATTCAAGGAGACAGTATGTTCAAGAAAATCATAGACATCTGCATAGCGCGGCTGGGAAAACGTTATTGTGGATTATCTGCGCATAAATTGGTCTCGAAATTCGATGGCAGACTCTCTTGCCTGTATTATAATGTTGTGGACGATGTCAACTGCAGAGGAAGTTGATGAGCCTGAGGCCATTCAATCGCTCAAATGCTTGTTCTTTCCTGGAGAGCAAATTTATGGAATTAATTAACAATTAACTAAGAGTAGAAATTGCACCATTCGGATTATGCAGCTCATACATGTTTATATATGTAAGGAATAGTTATGTTTCTTGGTTTTGTTGTATGTAATTTTGAATACGCCATAGGACTGTAAATATGCAAAAAATCTCTCATGATGAAGAGAAATATGTGGCTACTGTAAATGTGTGGGACTCTGATAAATGACAGCTTTTCTTCTCAGGCTGTCGCTATTGAAGGAATACAGACTAACTTCATTTTGAAGGGAAGGTATGACGTGTGTGAATTATGATTGAAAATGATCAAATTTGTATATATTTCTTTGTCCAAACCTATTGAATTGAAATTCTTTAAATTATGTTCCAAACCAAAGCTTATTGACCTGTTACTGTGTAAGACAAAGTCTGCCGATGCCATTTGTAGGAGAGCTTAAATTCATTTTTATATCACACTCACAAATAAGACTTGATTTGGGTCTTTTAACAATTAAGGACGGAACCAAATATAGTTTGGTTTGGTTTATGGGTGTTAAGCTACCACTGGCACTGCACAGCCTAAATCAATGAAGGCATATAATAACGGGTTGGTGATAAGCAGAAACAGAAGGGAGACAATGGCATGTGTGACGCGCTCATACCAATCAACCACACGGTCCCACTGTAAAATTAGAAGACTAACCCTCATTTTTGTAAAAAAAAAAACTGTCAATAATTTATTAAATTCATTTGCAAATAAACAATCTAAAATTTAGATTTAAATTTTATTTTACTTCAAAACATAAAAAAAGTGGGTTGAAACTCACTTGTTCTGAGAAATTAATTTTTTAACCAAATCTAGACAAAATAAAGGTTATGCAAGTGAAATAATAGAAGCTTGTGAATTTTGGTTCAACAGTATAAAAAGGACTATAATTAAATAAATGTATTTTTTAATGCACATTGTTATAAATTCTAATCCACATGTCACTTTATGTGTCGATGAAAATCTGATAGAACTTTCGGCAAAAAAAAAATCTGATAGGACTTCAATTTATAAACATACACCTGTCACTACACTACACTACTTATTAGTTAGTTCACGTGCATCTTCAACTTATCAACCTCAAAACAGAACAAAAAAATTGCATTTAATCCGAAAAGTGACACCAGTTTTCATTCATCAAAAGTTTTGTTTCAAAATTTATTTATCTTGCGTAGCTTACTCATTTGTTTATGAAGGAGATGTGAAATACTGGTAATAGTTAATTTTTTACTATTATATCCTCAGACATAAAAATTCAATTAAAGTGAAATAAAATATTCCATTTCTTTTATTCTCCCTGAGGAGGGACGTTTTGCATTTGCTTCTGGATTTTGCAAAAGAGACAAAGAAAGATTATACATATTTTTAATTAAGATGAGAATGCTAATTGAAGGCCCATTTTATTTATTAAACAATAGCAGGCACCTATTATTATATTATATACTTGTAAATTATTTTGATGCATATTTTGTTTTTGGATGCTTCTCTGTAATCAGGAATGTCGGCCACTTGCAATTATTTATCTTACTACTTTAATTATTTACTATTTACCAACATCCAAATTATACATCTTTTTGAGTAGGGATTATTCATTGTATTATTGAAAGTAATTTCTCAAAAAAAAAAAAAAAATGTATTATTGAAATTAAAAATAAAATTAATTAGATAATTCAACAAAAAGCGATTTTTATCATTTTTATATTTTAAATCATCTAACTCTCATATCTTCATTCAACTTTTTCTTTTTTTTATCCGTATCTTTCATTTAACTTTAAACTTTAAAGATGGTTTGATTCAAGTTAAACTATTTTTAGGAAGTAAATTTCATGAAAATTACATTAATAGGATAATTTTCAATAACTAAAAATAATTTTTTTTTGTTTGGCTTTTAAACTTAAATTAAATAAAAAAATAAAATTTAGATTAAAGATGGAAAATTACTTTATCTTATTCAAAGATGGGTATTCTGGAGGTTTTTTTTATTTTATTTATAAATATCTATTTTTCATATTTTCACATAGAATTAAATATTCTTCATAAAATTAATTAAATTTTTATTTAAAAAAGTGGATATTGTAATGTGACATGTTTGTTACGAGTTCAAATTGTCTTAAGATGTGTACTCACAAGAGAAAACCATCCTTATTGTACAAGTCATGCATTAAATTATTCATTTAAATTAAAAAATAAAGTAAGTAAAAAACTAAATTTTGTTCAACATGTGGAAATATATGTAGCAACAATGCAATATATATATATGAAGAATCCTTCCCAATTTGAAGAAAATGGCGATAAAATTTTTTATTTGATGAAATGTTTATTTTTATAATTCGACAATAAAAAGAAAATCCAAAACCCTTTGACTACTCTGCCTGCCAAACAGGACACGCTTAAGGCTTTAAAATATAAAATTATAAATATCTCTGTAAATTGGAATTATGTTGGAGGTTAATTAATTAATTACAATTAAAATTAGTAATATTTGTAACACAAGCATCGTGTCAATGTCATTCCTCTTCCTTTTCCCATTCCGATAGAAAAGTGCTTCAATTTCCTCTTCTTTACTCTCTCCGATCTGAGAGACCTCAGTTTCTAATTTTAATTAGAAAAGAAAAAAAACATTATTCTCTTTGAAATTGTAAGTTTCTCTTTTCTTTCTTTCCATATTCATACAATTTTTTTTTTTTCCCTTTTTTCAATTTTTCGTCTCCCTAATTCTTTCTTTGCAAGTGTGTCAGAGTTACAGCAGTTTCTGGCTTCGATCATTCTCTTACTCTCGCTCGCTATATTGGTGAGTTCAATTTTCTTTAATGTTTCTCCGTTTGGTTTCCGAGAAAATGCAACAAGATTTACAAAGTCTTTATATCTAATTGTTTTGTGCGCCTTTTTTTTTCTTCGATTCCTAGTTTGTTTGTGGCTTGCCAGATGGAGAAATTCTGAGCAGAATTGAGAAGCACCGTTGTTGATAGGGGAACAATGCGGTTGTTTCCGTTGAACTCGAGCTCAAGTTCGAGTTCAAGCTCTGACAAGGAACAGGGAAATGGAGGGAACAATCGCTCCATGTTATATCTCAACGTGTATGATCTTACGCCTGTAAATAACTATCTTTACTGGTTTGGCCTCGGGATCTTCCATTCCGGAATCGAAGGTTATGTTGATATTTTGTGGCGCTGATTTTACAATTTCTTTTGTTTCCTGTTTAATTTTAAACAAATTTGTTTCTTTTTTAGTTCAGTTTGCTAGTTGGGACCATAAACTGTTAGGTGCTGTACAAATTAGGTAAATGTGATGGCATGTTTTATCCAATTTATGAAAGTTTCAGTAGAGTAAATATTCTTTTTTATCTTTTTTTTTCCATTATTGCAAGCTCTTGCTTTTTTTTAATTGTTGTTATGGAGAAATAAATTCCTCATGCATGAAGTTGATATGGTTAAGAAGTATTAGAATATATATTTTGAATTGTGATTGTGTTGAAGTGAGTGGAGAACAAGGGTTCTTGCAAATAGACTTGGATAATGGTTTGCTAATTTGCAAGATATCAAATCCTTGATGCGTTGCTGTGTTGTTGATAAGCAAAGCGATGCTTAAAATGATAATAACTGTGTTTGTAGCCTTCTCTAGAAAGATAAGTACTGAGTAATAATGACATCTCAAAAGTAAGTCAAGGGTCATTGTTTTGTTCTCGCCCAAGATATCATATGTCTATTAACTGTAAGATTAGATACAAAAGCAGAAAATTGTGTTTTACTACAATTCTTTCATTGTATTAAATGATGAATTCTTAGGACCATGAAGAGGAAAGAGAAAAGAAAAAGAAACTAGTGGACAAAAATCCCATGGAAATTGTTTAGTAGTTCTTCCTCTATGATCCATGTCACCCTGCTTTTATTTACAATTTCCTTTTTCTGGTCATAATGAATTTTGAAGGAAGCAGAGAAAATCTTTGTGTTTGAGAAAGTACTGAATTGGAAGCAGGAATAAACACACACTAGTTGATTCTTTGCTGTCTACATTTTACTCATTAGTTGGAGAAATAGATATAACAAGATCTTATTATATATCTTACGGTATGAAAAGAACAAGTGCTTTAACCTTCTTTATATAATTCTCACTTTTAACCTAAGACAACAAGACAATAATAACATTTTAACATATGCTAGAATGAGTTACAGCTGATTTTGTAGGTTATAAATAGTGATTTTACCAATCTTTATCAGAATATTTGATTTTATTTCGACAATTATTTCTAGGATACTGAGTATATTCGCCTGACAATATTTATCTATATGAACTCTCTGATGCTGCTATGTATGACATGAACATACAGCTGGTTGTAATTTCGGCCATTTAGGGAGTGGATGGGTCTGATATCATACGAAATTTATAACGTGCGTAATTGAATTGTGAATTAATTTTTGGGTTATATGCAAGTTTTCAGCCGACCTCAACTTGTTTGGAACTAAAGCTTGTTGTTGTTGTTATATGCAAGTTTTCTTTCTATGAGGTTAGTTTTATAAAAAATTTTATAATCCATATTTGACTCTTCCCTGCTAGTTTGATTATCCTGTTATTAATGGTATTATTTATATAAACTCTGCAAACACAACAAATGCTGGACAATTTTTTAAAGCATAGATTATCATCTGCTCTGTTAAAGTACAAAAATAGATTTAACCTTCAAATTTTGCCTTTGCTTAAGACATTTTTTACCCTAGAGCAGAACCCTTGATGCATTACTACTTGTTCTCCAAAATCTCTCTTTCAGATTATAAGAATAAATGTGTATACCATAGTCCCACTCTTGCTTTATGAAGATTTAAACAATGGTTTGCAATATTACATGGGATGGGAGATGAGTGATTGGTTAATTGGGTTTATGATCTATGGATCCATTTGATGATATCATTGTTAGTTGTTGTCTTGGATATTTGATTGTTTACACATAAATCTCTTCAAATTTGGCTGATAAATGAAAGTTGGTAGAAGGGGTGGCTGCCTTTTTCTGGATCAGGTTAATCGTGTGAAAATAATGTGGCTTTTGAGTTACGTTAGATATTTGTTACATTTCTAATTTTCTTGTTCCCTCACTCCTTGCTGTAAAACTTTCCCTTTATGCTTTATGCTTCCTTTACGGTTTCATTTTTGTTCCTTTATTGATGTGTGTGTGTGTTTGCATTTTATATAGAAGTGTCTCTTACCAGTTAAAGATTATTGTTTGTTTGCTAAACAAATGAGCTCATTTGCTTCTTAAATAGCAAAGACAGCATAAAAGAAAGCCAAATAATTATCATACTGACTCATCTTCCACTCCATTTCTCCCCTCCTATCCCTTTCTTTTTTCTATGATATTTGCATTTCTCACACTTGTATTTTGGTTTATTTGTTCGAGCTTTCTTTTCCACTCCTTTTCTGGTGTATTAATATAGTGTGTTTCTTATTTATCATCAGTACATGGTATGGAGTTTGGTTTTGGAGCCCATGAGTACTCTAGCAGTGGCGTATTTGAGGTGGAACCAAAAAGTTGTCCAGGCTTCATATTCCGACGTTCAGTGTTGCTAGGCAGTGTCAACTTGTCTTGTACAGAAGTTCGATCATTCATGGAACATCTTTCTGCAAAATATCATGGAGACACTTATCATTTGATTGCAAAGAATTGCAATCACTTCACCGATGAAGTGTGTATGCAATTAACTGGAAAGCCTATTCCCGGATGGGTAAATCGTCTGGCCAGGGTTGGTGAGTTGCATTTTCATATTACATGATAAGATATGGAGTACAAATCAGCAGCAGTGACTATTATGTTTAATGATCTAAATGTTTATCATTGTATGAATTGATTCTAATCCTCAATCCAGGTTTGCCTGATTCAAGTACTGCATCACTAATTTCTGTTGCCCATATTCCTGCCATCTTAGATCTTAATAAGGTTATTACCTGTAAATAGTGCTGATTGCTGAATTTTGTGAAATGGGCTTAATGTTGGTGTTGCATTTCATTGTTGCATGGCTGTTGTAGTTGTTTGAGTTTTGTGGTCCACATTTAAAGGACTTCTTTTTCTGATCAAGGAGCTCTCCCTCTCTTTTGTCAAGTTTCAGGTTCTTTCTGTAATTGTCTTTTGCCAGAAAGCATTCAGATAACAGCAGTTAGGCATCTCCCTGATCATCCAGCATTTTCCGGTTAGTGTGTCCTATTAATCTTGTTTCCTGGACACATTGGTTCAGAAATTCTTGCTGATTTTCCCTTCTGTTTTTCTTGTTCAAGAATACAAAGCTTGCATGTTTGAATTGAATTCTCACCCAGTGAAGTCGGATAATGCATTCTTTCATCAACTAGTTAAAATTCTCATACTTGAATCAAATAAAAGTCGCCAACATTGTTCTTTTTTCTGACCTAAAAAATGAATGCAGATGATGACGGGCTGGAATCTATTTTATCATCTGCATCAGCGGAGAGCGAAGAGGAGGACTCGAATCATCATCTGCTGACTACACCCAACGGTGATGTTGCATTTCTAAAGGAAAAACCAGTAAGGCTAGCAAGGGAACTCATGTAAAATTTTCCTAGCATTCTTATTCTTTTCATTTGAGGTGGGTTATCTTTGTTGTTTGTATTGTTAGTGTATGGCCTTTAATGTACCATGTGAGGATGTGTTGTCCAATTAATCAAAATACATTAGCATTTATTTTATAACACAGCAAGCTTGTCTCTCTGATTTTACCGAAGCTTGATCCTGTATTAATATCAGATACGATTATGAATTGTAGAACATAAACCTTTTTAGGTTGTTGGTAGATCTTAGAGTATATATTAATTTTAAACTTATATGAATTAATTTTACGACGGATTTTGCGATGGATTTTCAAATTTGCGACGGAAATTACTTAACCGTTACATTCCATTTTGCAACAGAATCAGTGAAGGAATTTCCGTCGCAAAATTTTTGAGATGGATTTTTGTGACGGAATTTCCTTCACAGATGTTGCGACAGACTCTTGTTTTCCATCACAGACTATTTACGACAAGCGTTTTTGCGACAGAACTTTTCCATCGCAAAAGATGGTTTTGCAACGGATTTCTTATGTTTTGCGACGGAATTTTCCGTCGCAAAATAGGTTTTTTCTTGTAGTGGCAACACCTTTTACGGAGAAGCAGGAACACCCATACCCAATAGCATACCATCTACTGGTACTACTTCATTACCAAGAAGATCACTAATATTCAAAGACAATAGGCCATAATTAGGCTGTTTTGTGCATGTTATTCACTTTTGAATGTAATAGCTCATTAATTTATTTCCTTCTTTTTTAAATTATGAGATATATTAATAAATTAATGAGCTACATTTTAAGTACATTAAACATTTTTGTCACTTTTGGAGCCTTTTTGGCAAATGTGAGCCTATATGGCTGTTGTAATGTTTATTAGCTTTGGTAAGCAGGATATACACAAATGTGAGCCTATATGGCATTGATGATCATTGATGGAATGTAATTTTATATTAGTTGTTGAATTGCTCTTTATTTGTTTTAAAATGTAAACCCTTTGGGGATTATAGAATTTGAGCATTTCTCAATTGCAGGAAATCATAACATACTTATATTGCTATTTCAGAAAAATATTACAAATTACTTCATCAATGTACAATCCTAAATACCACAATCACATTTACTACACCTCAAACAAACTGCCCACAAAACCATTATAATTACACAAAATGCAACTACAACCCACTTATTTGTGCATCCTTTAGCTTTGCTTTCCCTTTTTTCCTTCTCTAATTTGTCAAGCTTTCTCAACAACCTATTTATCACAATACGAGATTTGTGTGGCACTTCTGGATCTTTCCATTCCATGAATCTGCAATACCTAGAATCCTAATATCACAAAAATTCAGCCCCTTAAAAATCCATGAACAATTTCAGACACATTATTAAACCAAATCCAATATGAACTTACCCCATAATTTGTGTTGGTCCCTTGGCAACTAAGAGGGGGGTGAATTAGTGGCCTTCTGAAAAATTAAAGCAGAAATTAGATGGCTTGACTAGAAGGATTTTATAGTGGTTTGGCTATAATCTCGAGCCTACGTCCATTTCTCCAATCCTAGAAAGGAATTGGGTTCCACTAAATACCAATGAGAAATACAAGAGGTTTTACAAGTTTACCTGTCACATCCCGATCAGGTGTCGCGCATGCGACCATCACGCCCGGTGTGGTTGTCGCGATCGCGACTACCTTGAAGAGAAATAGAAGGATTTCATGGCATTCATCGCTTACGCGACCGTCACGTGTCATGTGGTTGTCGCGCTCACGATGATCTTCTTGAGGCTCGTCTCGCTCGCGATCACCTGGTCTCACGCGCGACGGTTCCTCGAGATCTAACATTATCGACAGAATGCAATTTGAATCAGATTAATCTAGATGGAAAAAGGATTAAAGAGGTCAACGAGAATGAGTAAATGCGAATGATTTTCATAAAGATTATTTTAAGAGATAAATGGAAATAAAAACTATATAAAAATAATACCTGAGTTAAGTATCCTGATTATAATGATAGAAATAATTGTTAATAAATTAGATAAATTAACAAAAGAATATATTAAGATTATAATTGTAATCCACCGAAAATTCAACATTTAAGTAAAGTTTGATAAATGCGGAGCTTGATATAGAAATTATGAAAACGGAAAGTATGCTAGTAAACTAACGTGCTAGTAGGGACTCGAAAATTCGATAATTTTAATTGATCCAAAGTAAGGGGATAAAATAATTATAATATTAAGTTGTGATATTAAATAAAAATATAAATAAGATAATATGTGGTGTACATAATTTTAGAAGTATGTAAAAGTTTAGAGGGGGTAATTGGAAAATGAGGGTTATGAGTACGTGAGCCATAAAATAAGATGGGC
>CATIWJ010001272.1:0-24717 GCA_949640765.1 Croton laevigatus | reverse complement strand
CCCAGTACATGCCAAACTAAATAACTCACTGCTATACAATTCCTTCTAGGAGCGGACCAGCAAATGCTGCTATTCAATTTCTTCTATCTGCGGACCTGCGAGTTACAGAAATAACTCGCTGAGCAACTCCATGCTCAGTGGGTACAATGTATATATATAACATTTCTCAAAATCAATCAACAAATTCATTTTGCAAAACCGTATGTATCATACTTATAATCACATGGAAAGACATTTAATAAAATTCATTTCATAAGACAATTATCAATCAAAGCAAATCACTAATTTCTCTTTTTTTTTTTTAATCTACTGGCCTGTTGGGCTTCCTATGATAAGTCCAAGAGCTTTAGGTTCGGTCGTGATCCAATGGCACGCCGGTTATCAGTCGAGCCCCGAAGGCACACCGATAATATTCATAAAATTTATCATTTGGGCCGTACCCTCTAGGTACGCCTCTTTTATTTTTCTTTTTATTGAGCTACAACCCGAAGTTGTGCCCTTTTTATTTTTCCACCTGCACAGGAATTTTTGCTCATATGTCGACATATACTTATCACTAAGTCCATAACCAAGTAGAGTTTAAACTATATTCCTTTGGTCACGTTCATCTCAAACATCATTTCAGAATTTTCATATATTATCAATGTCACATTTCTTAATTTACCGCGCTGGTAGCTTCGCATCAGCGACTACCACGTCGATATAATAAACATTTAAATATAACTCAACTCCACGTTTGAGTTCTCAATATAATATTCTTCAAAATATAACAAAATATCCATTATTAGAAATAAACAGTTTATATCAAATACTTTAATTTTGTCTTTACCGCGCAGAAAGCATCGCACTCGCGATTATCATGTCGGTATTAAAAATTTAGCAAACATTATATTTGACTCGAACACACGTTCGAGTTTCCAACAGTTTATCCAAACACAGTAAAATACTAATCATTCAAAATCCAGAGAAATAATAATAATAACTTAAATCAAATATTTAAATCAAATTCAGTTCGAATACGTAAAAGTACCGAACCTGTTGGAGCCCGCAGATAAATTCCTACGCGTTAATTTCCTCACATTCTATCTGCATATCTTCTCTCGGACTGTCCTCTGTCCTTTCACTAGTCACAATAAAGTGATTCCCATAATTAATTATTTCTGTCAGCTAGATATATATAAACCGAGTTCTTATTATTAATTTGTTTCAATCGTATTTCTTTACAATCCGTAATTAATTCCATTTTATAATTTAATTCGTAATTCGTCTATTATTTATTTCCTTTATTTATAATTAATCATCTTCCATTAATTTTATTTCCATTTTAATCCCATTTAAAATTAAAGCATTAATAATCTTAAATTAAATTGCGAACTTTACATTTTTTCATAGTTCGGGTCCTCGGATTACAGAACCGATTCCAAAATCGGACTCAGCGCGTCGAAACGATGCGGAAGAGGTCTTTCGAAAATATACACCGGAGGTGGAATATTCCGGTACAGGAGGGAATATTCCGGTCACCGGTGCTCCACCGGCGGCAGCCGGAAAACGGCCGGAAAACCTGCAAAATTCATCGGATTTCGAATCCGAGCACACCGTTAGCTTCGTTTCAACGTCCACAACACAAATCAGAACTCAATTTTCACGGAATAAACACTGTTCGGCCGGAAATTATAGAAACAGCTGGTAATTCGCCGGAAATTTCAACATCAAAAATCCTTAACCAATCTCAACAATTTTTACATGGAATCAAAGCTAAGGAAGAGGGAAATTGATTCTTACCCAGACCGGAGCAAGAATCTGGCCGGAGACGTTCGAAAACGGCGTCGAAATTTTGAACGTGAAATCTGTTTCGGCCGCCGATCGGGGAAAACGCCGGTACCACATCAAAGCTCTTGGGGAGAGGAGTCTAAATCTCCAATTAGCTTCGCCGTTGGACCGCCGGAACGCCGGAAATCCACGTCGGCAGTCCTCTCTCTCTCTCTCCTCCATCGATTCCGATCGCTCTCTCTCTCTCTGGTTCGACGGCATAAGGAAGAAGAAGAAGAAGAAGAAGAAGAAGGTGTTGCCGGTGAAGGTGGTGGCGACAGAGATGGTGGCTATGGCGGCGGCGACTCACCCTTGCCGCTGCTGGTGGCGTCGTTCGAAGGGAAAGCTGAACGAAGGGGAAGGGAGGAAAGCCTTCCCGATTTCTATTCTTTCTTTTCTTCTTTTTTTTTTAATAATAATAATTATTATTATTATTTATTTAAAATATCTTCAATTAAAAATACTATAATATCCCTAACTATTCAGTCAATTTTCATATAATATTTGGACTGTAATGTCCTCATACTATTTTATTATTTACAAAAATACAAGTGAATTTTAGTTTCTCAAATATCTCTCAAAATAAATTTTATTTTCAAATCAATCTTTTTAATTAAAAATCAATATTTAAAAATTAGGGTGTTACAATAAATGATATCAGTGGCAAATACACATCTCTACTAATACAAAAATGAAGTGACAAGCCTTTCCGATGGCTTCCATTAGCTATGCTAATTGCTTCCTTATGTTGTAATATTTAACAGGTTTTGGCTCTCTACATGTGAGCCTTCGCACATTTCCCTATCATAAATCTTAACTTCTTCTTTATAGGTTTTGGCTCTTTATCTTTGAGCTTTCGCACCTTTCACAATCATAAATCATATTTTCTCCTTTGTAGGTTTTGGCTCTTTATTTGTTAGCTTTCACACTTATCCATTACCAAAAATCATGTATTCTCCTTTCTAGGTTTTGGCTCTTTATTTGTGAGCTTTCACACCTTCCACAACCATAAATTATGTCTTCTTCTTTATAGGTTTTGACTCTTCATCTATGAGCTTTCACACCTTTCTCTACCATAAATCATATATTCTCCTTTGTACATTTTGGCTTTTCATCTGTGATTTTTCAAACATCTCCTTTATAGGTTTCGGATATTCATCTGTGAACTTTCACACTTCTCATTTGTAGGTTTTGGCTCTTCATTTTTGGTAGTTTAAACTTTATATTTCGAATTTTAGTTTGCATGCTAATACTTCTAATAATAAATTTTGTTAATTATTTTATTACAAATTGTGCATAAATGCGAAATGTCTTTGTGCACCGAATTGCAGAGAAAAAAGAAAGATTTTATTACATATTGTAGTCTAACAATGTTTTACTAAATAATAGTCAAAGTCATCATCACTAACATTACCACACTAACGTAACAAAACTGTCCCCACATCACGCGCAGGAAAAATTCTAGTTTGAATAAATATGATAAGAAGCCTACCAAATCATAAACAATTAAAATGTCCAATTAAAGTCCAATTAACTTTTATTAAGACGCACGTAAACATTATTTAATGGGTTGAATGGAACACTTGATCTTGGTGGCCTATCTAAAATGCCAAAAATGGATATTGACTCAGACTAAATTTTTAAACCGCCAAAAATGACTTCAACTCTTGTTCATCTTATAATGATTGCTCTTGCCATTACTGCAGTGGATTGCCATTACAGCAGTAGATTGCAACCCAGAAGGTATTCAAAATTCAATTATTGAAATTATTATTATTATTATTATTATTATTGAATTTTGAAACTGGAGATACTCTTAATGTTTGGAAAACCTCACAGGTAGATCCCTATAATAACCTTAAAACACGACAGTTTTTAATAATCATGTCTTTTGCTACGATGATTAATAAAAGCCAGGGACAATCTATCTCTCATGCTGGTTTATTTCTTAGGAGACCTGTTTTTAACCCACGGATAACTATACCTAGCGATTTCGAGAGTGACAAGTAGAGAGTGTTTGAAGATCTTGATATATGATGATGACTAGACTACAAAGAAGTCTTTAAAAATCTTTTATGAAACATTATCATTTAACTTGCTATTTTTTTTCTTTAAAACTTTATACTTTTTAGTTTGCATGCTAATAATTATAATAATAAATTTTATTAATTATTTTATTACAAATTGTAGTCTAATAACGTTTTACTAAATAACAATTAACTCATCATTACTAGCATTAGCGTACTAACAAAAAAATATCTAAACTCATCATTACTAGCATTAGGGCACTAAGAACAAAATAAACTCGTGCTCTTGGTGGCCTATTTAAAATGCAAAAAAATGGATATTGACTCAGACTAAATCTTTAAACCCACCAAAAATGGCTTCAGCTCTTCTGATTCACCTCATAATTTTTGCTCTTGCCATTACTGCAGTAAATTGCAACGCAGAAGGTAGACAAATTCAATTATTTCTTCTTCTTCTTCTTCTTCTTCTTTATTATTATTGAATTTTGAAACAGGAGATGCTCTTATTGCTTGGAAAAAGTCACTGGTAGATCCCAATAATAACCTTAAAAGTTGGGATCCTACCCTTTCGAATCCTTGTACTTATCTTCATATAACTTGCAATAACAACAACAGCGTAATAAGAGTGTAAGAGTATTCTTTTTTTTCTTTTTAGTATTAATTTTTTTTCTTATAATTTGGTTTTTTTTTTCCAAATTTAGAGAAATAAAATTTTATTTGTTTGAATTTTGTTTATTGATGATTAAAGGGATCTTGTCAATGCTGGATTATCAGGACCTCTTTCTCCTAAGCTTTGTGCATTGCGCAATCTTCAATATTTGTAAGCAAGCTTTCACAAGTATTCAAAAAGACTAACTATTTGAGCAACCTCTGGATAATTATTAGTTGAATAATTATTAATTGTTTGTAATTGCTATCTGAATAATTATTAGTTGTTTATAATTGCTATTTACAAAACGTTAAAAGCTAAAGGTAAGAAATAGCTTTTAAAGTAAATTTTAGTATTTTAATCATTAAAAACTTTAAAAGCTATTTTTTATACTGTTTGGCAAAATAGTTTTTTAGACAGTTTTCCATTGTTTAATTATCGTTTTTTTTTTAAAATTAACCCTTTAACTTTTAATTATTTGTGTTTTATAATAACTATATAAACATCTAATAGTTATTTAAATATAAACGCTATTTAAATAAGTACTTTTGTAAAACAAAACCAAAAGTTAAAGAGTTAAACAATTACTTTTGTAAAACAAAACCAAAAGTTAAAGAGTTTATAGCTTTTGTAAATACTATTTAAACAGTTAAAAAGATTTTATTAAACAATAAAAAACGATTTGACCATTTTGAGTCTATACTCAAACATCTAGTTTTGTCAAACACAATCGAAAGTTAAAATAGATTTTATAAAATGTTATTTAACCAATTAAAAACTTATTGAGCAATAAAAAAAAGGCTTTTAGCATTTGACTATTCCGAGTCTATACTAAAACAACTAATTCTGCTAAACAACAAAAAATTAAGGAGTTTATATAAATCTTATAAAATACTAATTAAACAGTTAAAAAACTATTTTATTCAACCATAAAAAAAAAAAAAAAAAAAGGTTTTTAGCATTTGACTCTTCGGAGTATGTGACTATATTGACTATGGTTTTAGACCAACAAATCATTGCTCATATCCTTAATTAATAATGCAGAGAGCTATCTTATAATAACTTCAGTGGAAGCATTCCAAGAGAACTTGGGTATTTAAAGATCCTTATAAGCTTGGATTTGGACCATAATCAACTTACTGGGACTGTTCCATATACTTTTTTGTTCTTAAAATATTTGAGATTTATGTAAGTATAGATATCCTTAATTATAATGAACTTAAGATTAAACATGAATTAACTTCAAAAATCCAATATTTTTTCGTCAATTATGTTTCCTCCAGGAGATTGAACAGTAACAAGCTGACCGGCTACCCACCAATATACGTTTTGGTTCTTGTTCAGATAGGCGATTTAAGAATATTGTGAGTTAATTTTCTTTCTTTAATTTATTATTGTTCTGATTTTATAAATCTTGGTATTAATTAAAAGATATAAATTTATTAGGAATGTATCAGATAATTTATTGACAGGAACTGTACGTACCCAAAATCCAGAAGGTAATTAATTAACTTTGATAATAGTTATAGTGTATTTTTTTTTTTTTAAAGTTAATGTTGATTTTCAAATTAAGCAAACATATATTTTTTTTTCCTTTTTGTAGGATTTGCAATTTCAACTATTATACAAGATCCTAAAGTTCCTACAAATTAAAATCAATGGAAATAAATAAAAGAGCTATCTTGTCTGGCTTATGAATTGTATTATATTGAATAAATGATGATTATAAATCATTCAACTCAAGCAAAGCATGTAAATCCTTTTAAGGAAGTAAATACTTGTTGTATATATTAGTCAAAGGACTTGGCCAATGACTCGGAGGTTCTGAGTTTGAACATTGGCCCCTTAATCATATGCGTTGAAGATGCTCTTCTATGTATAATTTATATGTAAATTATAAGTTGTGTAAAAATAAGTTAAAAAATTATTTATTTAAATATAAATATAACTTATAAATTATTGTGAAGTATTTCTTTAAGCTTATAATTAAGTAGATTATAAGCGCCTAAAATATATCCTTATTATTAGTTGTTTTCGATTTTTATGATGTGGAAGTTGTTGCGGAAGCTCGGGTTATTTTCACAAATTCACCTTCGATACTATTGCACAGGTGACTAGAGTGTAAACGATTGTACTAAAAATTACCCAAAGGAAAAATTCTCAGGTAAGTGGTGAGTCACCACGGACACACTTAAGTACCACTTTCCTAGACAGAATTTTTCCAATATAAGTAATTTTAATAGGACAATAATTTACTACAACTATACCCGACAATAGCTATTAAATAAATAAATAAAGAACACCAAAATTTAACAAGGTTCGGCTAATTATGCCTACATCCTCGGACACTACCAAAATAATATTTCACTAATGAAGAAATATTACAAATAGAGAGAAAGAAGAAAGAAACAATCAAAGCCTTATTAGAGGAGAAAGCTAATTGTTTTTGGGATGATTAAAACAAAGGGGGAGAGCTTCTTTATATAGGCCAAATACCCATTCCATTTCCCACAAACTTTCAAGGTGGGATTTGGAAATGAGCCAAAGCTAACAAATGGAGGGGAAAAGTTGGTGGGTAGGCCACGTTCTCAGCCATGCAAAAATTCTGTAGTCATCAAACTTTTGATTAAATTAATTACAACCGTGAATCAATCGAATTTCTCAACTCGTTATCAGAAGAAGCTAGAGATTCATACTTATCGTTGCTCATCAACCCAACAAGAATCTGATTATTCACTTCACACCATCTATTTTATACATTAATATTCTGATTCTATTAGTTAATTTTCCAAGTGCATATCTCCTTGCTTTTCTCATTTTGTCAAAAAGATTTTTTCTTAAATAGTGTATTTTGTTTATTTGTTACTATTACTCTTTGTTTTTTTCCTACCAATACTTTCTTTTAATAAATTCTATTGGCTTATCATATTTAGTTATCATATTAGTTTTCCCAATTTTCAAAATTTTTGAGTATTGGAAGCATAAAGATTCGAATATAGTTTTTCGTCAGTGTTTTTTAGAGTAATGGGATAGAAAGAATTAAACTCAGGTAGAAAAAATTTGAACTTTGATCTTTTCGTTGATTTTTCAGAAATGTGATGAATTTATAATTAAATGAAGTGTGATTTTTTTTAAGCATTTTCATTGACTTCTAGTAGTCTGGTGATGACTTTGAGCAGTTATTTGGAAGTCTATCATCAAGACTGATATTTTGACATAAATCTTGACTAATTTCGTTGTCACTTCTGGCAACTAAGAAAAAATTTGGCTAATCGGCTTTTAACTTTTTTTGGACAAACCGTGCATAATTCATAAAAAATAAGGTCTTGTTCCTATTTTTCACGACAAACTCTTCAATTTTTATATTTTTCTTTCTGCTTCATTACTTGTTGAAAATGAAAATTAATTTTTTTAGTGGAAAATTTTATTTTGATTCTTCTGTCATTTATGACCAAAGGAAGAAGATGATAAAAGATTATATTTTGGTGTTAGTGACCTGAAAACATTAAAGCTGAGTATATGTTTGTTGTAAATTAAAGTTAAATATCTAAACATTACATTGTCCAAAGTTATGGTACTACTGATACAAATAAGCTAATAATGACAAAATAAACAGTTCATAAATAATATGTAATTAATTTCAGTAAAAATTAAATTTTACATTTTTAATTTGATAACTGCGATCTAAAACTGAGTAGAAAATGTCTACATATTCCACTAAAAGTAAAAAAAAATAATAATAATAATAATAAAAAGGGGAAAAAAAATAGATCTAGTGACACCTAAGTAGCACCCTTAAAAGATTATATTTACCACGTCGAATACCAAATCTATGTTTGAATTTTCTGATGAGAACTTAACAACATTTTATCTGCACAATCAAACGATGCCTTATAGCTAGTAGCAACTGGTTCCTGCTGCTGAAATCAAAAGGAAGTCAGAATTCATTATTTGTTATCCTCCACAGACCGCATTTGCATATGTCCTTTGTCTGTCTTTGTTTACTATTTACTTATAAGAGGATTATCTAAAACTGTTATGATGCCTAATGAAGAGAAATTGGTAGCCAATGATTTAGGCACAATGATCTTTACATCAACATTCTTTTCTGGCAGATGTTTTATTAGAGACGTATGGAGGTAAAGGTCATGGAACCATTGGGTCTCATGGAGATTAAAATATTTATTATTGAAATGAATAAAAAAAAAAATATGCAAGAGCGGCTCATTGGAAGATAATTATTAAAATAAACTATGTATCGTTGGTTTATTCCTTGAAACATACACTTATGTGTTTTATACATAACTGAGTTTGGCTTTAATAGTCTATTTCACTAGTTTTATTTATTTATGAATCTATTTTCTTCCCTAGTTTTACTTATTTATTAATCAATTTCCTTCATCATTATGTCGCTGCCGTCGCAAAATTTCAGTTTTTTTTAGTGTTGTGAGCGTTGCACATTTATGTGCGCATGATGTTGCTAACAGAGGAGAGATAACTGAGCAATTAAATAGTTCGTGAATTATAGTGTATTTTTGCGCATTTTCTGCACAAAGCAATTTTTTTATTTATTTTGGATAGAATGAAGGCAGCTACATAAACTTGCACCAAATTGGTGCTAACTTGTGTAGTTGGCACAACCCGATATTTTACAATCTAGTGGAATGTAGCATGACCAACTAGGCTACATTCAGATTATTTTAACACACAAACCATATTTTTATTACTTCTTACATATATGATGGAGTACTAGTAATATTTGGGTAAACTTATATTATATTCATCTCAGGTCCAAGCAATCCAAGGAACGCAGCAGTGACTTTCACAGCATTTATATTCCCCAAAGGACCAACGTCCGGCTTTGGATCATTGTCCCTTATCTCGTTGGAAACTCCTTGGAACACAATATATGGAATGCCGTTTGAGAAACAAGTCTGCACCCACAATAGATAATTAGATCACCAACAATGAACATGGTTCAATTCAGTTCAACTCGAACGACTAATTACGTACCATTGCAATGGCCGAATCAGAAGTATCGACCGTAGAAATGTTGAAAGTTCGTAGAAGAAATTTGCCATATGCTCTGTTTACGATAAACATATCACCAGATCCACCCTTCAATCCGAACTTAATTTGTGGTTGGTAAGGTACATATATACTTTCATTGACATGTGTCTCTAACTCTATTCCTTGCAACTTAGACGCAATACTTAGCCAGTTAGGGTCAACTGGAAGCCAAAAACCACTGTTTGGATCTTGTTCACCTGTGAACCAAGATGCTGCCCAGTAAAAGATACGTCCTAGTAAATTTTCTCCCTTTTCCGGATGATTAAAATCTCCAAAACTCAAATTTCCGTAAGTCATGTCTTCAAAACCAGGCTCAACTTCGTCTGTGGATGAATTCTGCACATAAAGCAATAAAAAAAAAATTCAATAGTATTATTATTAATTATTAAGGGAATTTCACGCCGATGGACACGCAGTTTATGCAGCCATTCATACAGTAAACCAAACCAAACCAATAGGAGATTAATGATTAAAGTGAATGTGGCCATTTACTTCTTTTTAATGGGTTAATGCATACTTTCATCCCCAGCTTTGGGCCAAATATGCGTTTGGCTACATTTCTTTTTCGGGACGCTACTTTAATTTCTAACGTTGCAAAAACGTTGAATATTTGATCGTTGGACTGAAACGTTGATCAAATATTCAACGTTTTTGCAACGTTAGGGATCAAAGTGACGCTCCGAAAAGGAAAGGTAGTCAAACACATGTTTGGCCCAAAGCCGGGGAATCAAAGTATGCATTAACTCCTTTTTAATAGGAAAAATGGACAAAAAGTAGTAGTAGAAATTTCTTATATGTTTGGTGTATGCGATAGAAATTACGTACCCTCCAACTCCATGCTGCGGTGTAAGCAAGTTGGCTAGGCACTGAAACCTCACCGATGAGGACAGACTCATTTGTAGATCCAGCATCACCAAAATGAACAATTCCATCAACATCAAATTTATCCACCATCACTTGCACCGTGGAGCCAACGTTAACCTAATTGGTAGTATATATGATGAGAAATTTAAAATTTCACGTTACACAAAACTAATAATAGAAGTATGAGAATATACAAATCATACCATCAATTCTCCAGATCTTGCATATATAACACTAGTGTCGTTGATCGTCCCTTCCAGAAATAATTTGCCTGTAATATTTTTTGTTATCATTCATTGTATGTCGTTAGCCTAAAAAACATCGAAAAGAAAGTAAGGAGTTAATTACCGGCATAGTTGATAGTGCCGATGACATTAAAGATTTCGGAGGCGATCAACGCTTCCTCAGCTTCATATGTAAGAGCAATAACACCCACACGAAATTCATGAGCAGGTTCTCTAAGACTGCGTTGCGTGGAGTGTTGCGCCATAGCTAACACCCCAACAACAACCACAATCGCCCACATTCTTAAACCCATTCTCATATTTCTATCTGTATAATATAAATATATATATATACTCTTTGTTACTTTCTCGCTGCTTTGTTGGCTGCTTTTGCTTGCTGAGTGCTGCAGCGTTCCCCTATTTATAGACGTGCATCAGTGCATGCCTACCCTCTGTTTTAAACATTGGTGATATAGAAGGTACATATGGGTGAGCACTATTATGTAATTACCGAATATCGAAAATTTTTACCAAAATAATTCGGTTTCAATTGCCGAATAATATTACCTTTTGTGAACTTCGATAATCGGTAAATCAATATTCAATAAATCGGTATTCGATAAATTGATTACCGAACACTATTAATTGGATTATTCTTTTCTTGCATAATGAATTATTTAGCGGTATTTAAAACATTTATCTTTGGCATTAAGGGTTAAGATTCCATAAATATTAAGTTTTTCCTGGATTTGAATTTAATAAAATTAAAAAGATTATTAGCTGTTAAAAAAAATCTTTAAATATTTTATTTTATTGTTGAGACAAAATATTACGACATAATACCTAAAAATAATAAATAATCAGTAATTGGGTTACCAATTGGTAATTTACAGTTTGGTAAAATAAATTCAGTAGTTTCTAAAACTTTCGGTAATCCGTAATTAAGAATTTGGTTCGGTAAACGGTACCGAGTTATCACTCGTACTTGTACACTGCTATTTTTCCTTATAATAGACCCGCATCATACTTATTTTGAATATTTTTAGAAGGGATGCATCAGTACACATGTGTACCTTGTACAATTACCCTTTAGCTATTGTTTTTTATCAGCCAAAATAGTTTTTATTAATTAACTTTAAACCAGGAAAAACATAAAAAATCAGTATAAACTTATTGTGTTATGTGTAAAAAACCTGGAAACAGGTCGCCATCTCACCTTTTCTTTCTCGACTTTCACATTTGCCTCATGTTTTCTATAAATAAATTATTTACACTTATTTTTTATATTATCTTCGTAAGTATATTCTTCTATACCTTCTTCTGTGGTCCATGAATGAATGTATTTAAAAATAAAAAATAAAACAACATTTGTACCTTATTTAATTTTTTTTAAGCAGAAACAGTTCTCTTGGTCGATGAGATTGTTACCAAATATGTAGGCGATTCATTTTCCATTTAGCTCAGAAGTAAATATGGTGCGAAAATTAATAAGTATGCCATGTTTGCAGATACCGCCGCAGAATAGTTGGTTGGTGGTCTTTAATTTTCGAAACTATAAACTTGAAATTTAAGACACAAACCTAGTAGGCATTTGCAGTTCGGTAAAATGCAAACTGAATAAAAAACCGAATCTCAAAAATTGGAACGAAAAATCGAATCAATTATTTTGGTTTCTATACATACAGAACTGTAGACTGAACTGAACTATTCTATTTCAGTTTCAGTTGGATTTGCGGATCATGGTTTTTTGGCCCACCCGTACCTATCCCAATATTTTTGCCTTTACCTGTTATTTGTATTATCAAAGATAATTTTTTACCAAAATAATTTGGTTTCAATTACCCAATAATATTACATTTATCTTTGGTATTAAGGGTTAAGATTCCATGGATGTTAAATTTTTCCTGGATTTGAATTTAATAAAATTAAAAAGATTATTAGCTGTTAAAAGAAAAACTTTAAATATTTTATTGTACTATTGAGATAAAATATTACGACATGATACCTAAAAATGATAAATATTTTAAATCGGTAATTTGGTTACTAATTAGTAATTTACAGTTCAGTAAAATAAATTCAGTAATTTTTAAAATTTTTGGTAATCTGTAATAATAATTTTTTTTGTTAGCTAAAATAGTTTTTATTAATTAACTTTTATGGGGTTTCACAAATCAATAGACAGAGAAATGAATGTCACAAATCAAGAGACAAAGCACAAAATAATACTAATATTCTTGTTTTTTTTTTTTCTTTAGTTAAAGGAAAAAACTAAAGAGAATCCATTAAAAAATGATAAGTATCATTTTTCTTATATTTTATTTTTAAAAATTGAATAAATATATAGACAGTTATTATTACAATCTTAAATTATATTGGGTGAGTTACTGTTAGTTTGATGTAATTTTGTATACTAAATCTAAGACAATGTCGGCTTATTTACACCAGCAGTACCCAACAATTTAAAGTTTACATTCCCAATCTCAATTCTTTCAATGTTAACAATTTTAAAATTATAATATAATCTCAGTTCTTTCATTTGACATCAAATATGGTAAGATTTTGGACTTTCTTGCAATCATTTAACTCCTTCAATATCAATATATATATATATATAAAAGCTGGGTTAGATTTTATAGGGATAATGACTTAATATATATTTATAATACAAAACTGTGTCGCTTAATTTTCATTTTCCACATTAAAATGGAATGGAATCCTTCTATTTACCAGTTTCTATCTACACATTTATAATATTGATCTTGAAAGCTAAATAATTAGTCTCACCTTGCGCTAGCTAGAGTCCCAAAATCACTAGACAGAGATTCTTGTACAGATTTAGAACCGCCAGTTTATGGTTGGGATTTCAAGTCTTCAATGGTTCTTAGTAGTCCACCAAACAGTTCCTTTATGATTCTTTTATATTTTTTGTGACAATTTAATTTGACGAAATTAGTTTCCTAAAATTAGGATTTGAAATGTGGTGAAATTAGAACCGAATTGGTGGCGGTATCAATTTTGGTTCCTAACGGTTTAAAACCTACAATTCAAACCTTATTTTGGGCACAATTGGAAGCAGTATCAATTCAAATTTATAATACAAAGTCAATTTCTGTAAACTGCATCCCACTGAAATTGATTTTGGCAGATAACAAATTATGATATTTGAGACCAATATTTTTGCCCTTTAACTCTATTTGTATTACTAATCCAGTGTTTCCTTTTTGATGTAGTACTATGTTATGTATGTATATCACAATGAATAGTAACGGGGTTCAAAAGACACTCGTTTCCTAAACGGAAAATAATTTGGCTCCATCCAATATATAATTTCATTTGGTGTTATGGCTTCGAAAATGTTTTTATTTAAATGTTTAAATTATTAATAGAATGACTGGTTTAATTTGTATACATTTTGGATAAACATAACAACCAATTTGTAATATTTTTTAAGCAGGCTGCAGAACCAAACACAACTAATTGGTGATTGAAAATGAAAGGCTGCAGTTGTTATTACCGTCTTAAATTTTATTGGAAGAGTTACGCTAGTTTGATGTAATTTTGTATACTAAATCTAAGACAATGTCGGTTTATTTGCACCATCAGTACTTAACAATTTAAAGTTTACATTCCCAATCTCAATTCTTTCAATTTTAACAATTTAATAATTATAATATAATATCAGTTCTTTCATTTGACATCAAATATGGAAAGATTTTGGACTTTCTTGCAATCTTTATATATAAATATTAAAGTTGGGTTAGAGTTTATAGTGATAATGACTTAATATATATTTATAATACAAAACGGTGTCGCTTATTTTTCACTTTTCCACATTAAAATGGAATGGAATCCTTTCAATTTACCCGTTTCTATTTGCACATTTATAATATTGAACTTGAAAGCTAAATAATTAGTCTCACTTTGCGCTAGCCACAGTCCCAAATTCTCCAGACAGAGATTCTTGTACAGATTTAGAACCGCAAGTTTATGGTTCGGATTTCAAAGGTTCTTAGCAGTCCACCAAACAGTTCCTTTATGATTCTTTTATATTTTCTGTGACAATTTAATTTGATGAAACACTATAAATATTTACAGTGGCATAGCCAAGAAATCGAATTCGGGAGGCCTAAATCCTAGCTACGTCACTGTATCCGAAAATATAAACCTGGGGCTGTAAACGAGCTGAGCCGAGCCGAACACTAGCATATTCGATCTCGGCTCGTTTATTTGATAAGGTCAAATTCGAGCTCGAGCTTAGCTCATGAGCTCGATAATTTTTTAGCCGCTCGAGCTCGAAAGCTCATTAAGAGCTATTCGGGAACATGTTTGCGAGCTCGAACTCGTTCAAGAGCCTGTTTGAGCTGTTTGCAAGCTTTTCCGAGCTTGTTTGCGAGCTCGATCTCGTTTACATATAAACGATACAGCTCGCAAACATGCTTGGTTGTTCTCGAGCATGTTCGAGCTCAGCTCGGTTATCACATGAGCTCAATTATTGAGCTCGATCTCAGCTTATTTAGCTGACGAACGAGCATTTAACGAGCCGAAGACTGAGCTGCTCACGAACAGCTTGGTTCATTTACAACTCTATATAAACCCTAACTAATATCATTTCTTAGTTATTAAAATAATATAAATTATTTTAAAATAATTTAAAATAATAATTTATATTATTTTAATTTTTATCTGATTATTATTGTTTTATTTCACAGTAAACATGATACTTTTTTTTAAAAAAAAAATTATAAGTAGTCCAAATAAATTGAACAATCCACACTACATGTGCAGTCCTTCTGTCCTTGCTCCAATTGCACATGATATACATTTAATACCAAACAAAAATATGAGTTTTTCTAATAAAAAAGGGAAAATGCTAAGTTTGGATCTTGAATTTAATATCACTTTAAAATTCTGTCATTTGGTAATTTTTTTTTTTTTATCAAAAAGTTCTATACCTTAACTTATTTTAAATGACTAAATTAAAACAAAAAATTAGTTGAAGGACCAAATTGAGCAATATTCTCTTAAAAAACGCCCAAATTGAGAATGAAATTTGAGTGGGGCCTCCTCTTTTTTATTTTATTTTATTTTTTTTGAACATTCTTTCCTTACATTTTTTTCCTTTTTACGAAAAGAAAAAAATGCAGGCGAGGCCTTTAACAAAAGTGGAAAAGGAAAGTGGTCCACCAATTTAAGTGAAACAGTGAGTTTCACTCTTTCTTTCTTTGCTTCTTTCTTTCTTTCTTTCTTTCCTTCTCCTTCTTTCTTTCTTTCTTTCCTTCTTTCTTCTTTTCCGGCCACCACTGCAACTTTCGGCACATTGTTTCTTCTTCATTTTTCTCCCAAAACTTCATCTTTGGCCCCTACGTGGCTTTCGCCACTAAATATTTATAGGAGCTACTAGTTTCAAAAAATTACGATTTCAAATTGGTGAAATTAGAATCAAATTGGTGGCGGTATCAGTGTTGCTAACGATTTAAAACCTAAAATTCAAACCTCATTTTGGGCACAATTAGTCTCATCTAATTATTTCAGTTTTCTTTAGTCTAAGAACTCAACATTGACATTTTAGATACGTTAAAATATATTATTTTTTCAGGTTAGATAATTGATTTATATTGTACTGAAAAAAAGATAATTGATTAATAAAAAGAGAATTGAATTTTCATTTTACTGTTTTATTCTCTATTTTTATATTTATAGATGACTCATAAAAAAGATAAATTAGTTCTATTTTATATAAGTTTATATCTAATTTAGCCAAAAAAAAAAATCAAATTGATCAATTTAAAATATTATCTCTTCGGAAATATCTATTCAGAATATTATTTTGAATTCAGAAATGAAACTGACTAGTAGAGGCAAATTAAATTTGATCATTCTATATTTTAATATATCTTTAACTTCTGCAAATTCATTGGATGTTTAACAAATGATATACACATGGTCACAGTGCCTATGACATTGTAAATTACAATTACAATAATTCAATAATTCCCTGTTTTTATCATGATTTTGATCGATCAATCATCAAGTTACTTTGACAACTTATATGCACTAAAGTCTAACAATGAATTGGCAATCTGAATATGTTTTCCAAGTTTGAAAGTGTTTGGCAAAACTTTTAAGCTGGTCAAACCTCTTTACAAGGAGGTTTTAGCTTCAAAGCTGCCATGAAAACCTGTTTGGGCAAAGTTTATTCAGAGAAGTAGAAGCATCTTATTAGGAGAAAGCAGAAAGCTAGTTTGAGTGGCTTTTCAATTTCTCCTTATTTTAAGTAGTTGGTTTGACCAACAAATATCCTAAAGACCATCAAAACATTTTTAAATTCCCACCATACCCTCCGCTGGCAGCTGCTTTCACATTTTCACCATTTTCATGGTGCTATGGTGGTCGAAATTTGAATCGGAGGCCGGATTTCGGAAGCCCAAGAAGCAACAAATAATTTGACACTAAGTTTGTTACTGTTCATCGAACGAAAGAGCTAGGACCATCGGGTCCTCTTTGGGTCAAAATACCCAAAAATTTCAAACTCATTTTTCACGGTATTCCGGTTGTTGAACGGGGAAGATAAGACCAGTTTTGAGTTGCTCTCGATGAGTGCTTCACTTTTATATATTCATTTACTTCAATCTGTGCCGAAAATAGAAACTCACTTTTGGTTTAGTAAATTACGAAATAGGTGCCTGGATGGAGAAGGAAGAAGATGAAATACTGTTGTGGTAATTAAAAACTTTGTTTTGGTCTCTAACCAAAACTAAGTTGTTTTATTTAGTGGATTAAATGAACATAAGCTGCTTATTAGACAAAAGCTGCTTATTAAAGAAAAGCTAATAAGCACAAATTTTGCCAAACACCCGTTTATTAATTTTAGCTACAATAGTAAATGAGCCAGTCGAGCTTTTATGTCACAACGATGATATTGTGGGCAAAAGGGAGGAAGTTTATGAAATTCCACATTGGATATTGATTGAGATTTGATATGCTATATAAGTTAGAGCACTTAGTTACTTAGTCAACTTAAATTAATTATTTTAGGCCAATGAATTTGGGTGTAAGTAGTCAACAAAGACAGTTAAGTGGATCATTTTAAAGACTTGTACGGTCAAACTCCGGTCTAGCTGTACGTTGATCACGGCATCTGAACTGGATTGTGGCACTTATGATTAGACACACCAGAATCCAATACCCAATTATAATTATCTCTACGAGAGAAAACAGCCATACCAACAAAATTGGCTACAGGATCTACACTTTTGGAACCATCAAGAGTTAAAAACGATATGAGCTAATCACGTGAGCAAGCTGAATTGGAAGAGCCTGAAGATATGTCTTGATTATTTTTTGAAAAGTTAAGTTCATAATCTTTATAATGGGCTGGTTGAATTTTAGATGGGATAATGGTACATGTGGAGGAATTAATGGTATATTGGGTACAATTGGTGGAATTGATGATAAATAGGGTGGTAGAGCATTAATATTTGTAATTAATGAAGCAATTGTTTAGTCTTGTGATTGTGGAGAAGACAGTGGCATTATTTTGGCCAGGTATAGGATATGAGTCATCAATGGACGATGGTAAAACTATTTTTGACTATGAGGAAATTTTTACTTTATATGGAAAAATCTTCTCATAAAAAACGACATGACGATTTCATGTGTTTTAAGAATATAAAGCTTATAGCTTTTTTTACCATATGGATAACCAAGAAAGATACAAGATATAACTCAATTAAAAAATTTATCATGAAATCGTGGAACAACTGAAGTGTAACATAAATAACAAAAAACAAGTATATGAGCATAAGAAGGCTTTGAAGAGAATAAAGGTTCATATGGGTTTTTTCTAGATAAATATGACGTTGATGTAAAATTTACTACCTTCGTCTTTGTGATTGGTTTATATTTTTCTTTTTGAGTGTCTTTTTTAATTCTTTACATTTCCATTTATAGTAAATTTTGTAATTGTTTATTATTATTTTTTTATTGGTATTGGTGAAAAAGTAAATTTTTTAAAGGATTAGTAATTATTTATTAATATTCTTGCCTTGATATTGGTGAAAAATTATTTTGTGTTGGTATTGATGAAAATAGAGTGTAAAGAAATGAAAAAGACGGAGGTAGTATTAAATAAGCTGCAGTTAGCACAACATATTAATTGATTAAAGTACTATACTATTATACATTATAATTGTTAACTATTACTTTCTTTAATTTATCAAGATCATCACAATCATTCTAGTTTTCTAGAAAAAGAAAAAAAATACAATCATTCTAGAAAAAGATCGTGACATGCCGTTAAATACTTGTAATAATAGTCGTTGTTTGTAGTATTAATCAATATTTGATGCAATATTAAATTTGAATTCAAAATAATATACTGTAAAATCGTAATCAAAACATTAATGCACCTATTATGCTGTTTTTGAATTATTTGAAATTTGACTTATAAAAATTTGTTAAAGAATTAAAGGATTTATTTCAATAAGTAAAATGAAAACCATGCTTCTATGAAAGAAAAAATTGATAATCAAAATCGAGAACTAATTCGTGTAATTTTATTTAAAGTTTACATTTCCCATCTCAGTTCTTTCAATTTTAACAATTTAATAATTATAATATAATCAAAACTTAAGAACTAGATTGTAATTTTTTTTTCATATTTAAATTAAACCAAACTAGTTGTTTGATTTGTGTAGGGGACCAATTCCAATTGATTAATTAATTTTTTTTTTTTTCATTTGACATCAAATATGGAAAGATTTTGGACTTTCTTGCAATATTTACATATAAATATTAAAGTTGGGTTAGAGTTTATAGTGATAATGACTTAATATATATTTATAATACAAACTGTGTCGTTTAATTGTCATTTTTCCACATTAAAATGGAATGGAATCCTTTCTGTTTACCAGTTTCTATCTACACCTTTATAATATTGATCTTGAAAGCTAAATAATTAGCCTCATCTTGCGCTGGCCACAGTCCCAAAACCACCAGACAACAATTAGAGGACATATTTAGAGCTCAACATTAACATTTTAAAAACGTTGAAATATATTATTTTTTCAAATTAGATAATTGATTTATATTGTACGGAAAAAGATAAATGATTTATAAAAAGAGAATTGAATTTTCATTTGATTTTTTTATTCTCTATTTTTATGATTAAAGAAAACGCATAAAAAAGATAAATTAATTGTCTGTTATATAAGTTTATATCTAATTTAGCAAAAAATAAAATAAAATAAAATTGATCGGTTTAAAATATTCTCTCTTCGGAAATATCCATTCAGAATATTAATTTGAAATTCAGAATTGAAACTGACTAGTAGAGGCAAATTAAATTTGATCATTCTATATTTTAATATATCTTTAACTTCTGTAAATTCATGTGATGTTTAACAAATGATACACATGGTCACAGTGCCTATGATGACATTGTAAATTACAATTACAATAATTCAATAATTCCCTGTTTTTATCATGATTTTGATCAATCAATCATCAAGTTACTTTGACAACTTATATGCACTAAAGTCTAACAATGAAAATGGCAATCTGATAATGATACACATGGTCACAGTGCCTATGATGACATTGTAAATTACAATTACAATAATTCAATAATTCCCTGTTTTTATCATGATTTTTATCAATCAATCATCAAGTTACTTTGACAACTTATATGCACTAAAGTCTAACAATGAAAATGGCAATATGATGAAGGGAGAATATTGTCTATCTAGGAATTAAATTATATTTCCTTATTACTTTAATATTCTCTTAATTGTTTAGAAATTTTTTAACTATTATTATTTTTTTCTATTTTCTTTTTTAATTAGGAGTTATTTAGAATTCCTATTTAGTGTGTTATCCTAAATAGGACTTAGTGTTAGGGTTTATAGTTATTATAATTAGCCGCGTATGTTAATATACAAGGCAGTTTTTGAGTTCTAAATATTTTATAAAATTCAGAGTGTTCTCTCTTCTTGCCTATCTTCGGGAATTCTTAGGTTGAATCAACGGATTATAGATGCCTTAATTTCCAGGTATTCGTGCGTCAAATCGACGGATTTTAGGAGGGTTGTTTTCCGGCATTCATGGGCGAATCAACGGATTACAATGTGTTACTTGTTCGATTGGATTGTTTCTTAGAGTTCAGATCTTTTATTGTTATCTCCGCGGATTTCAACGGATTACTTGTTCAATTGGATTGCTTCTTAGAGTTCGGATATTTTATTGTTATCTCCGCTGCATCACAATTTGAATACGTTTTTCAAGTTTGAGGGTGTTTAGCAAAGTTTTAAGCTGGTCAAACCTCCTTATAAAGAGGTTTTGGCTTAAAAGCTGCCATGAACACCTGTTTGGGCAAGTTTATTTAGAGAAGCAGAAGCATCTTATTAAGAGAAAGATGAAAGCTAGTTTGAGTGGCTTTTCAATTTCTCCTTATTTTAAGTTGTTGGTTTGACCAGCAAATATCCTAAAGACCATCAAAACATTTTTAAATTCCCACCATACCCTCCGCTGGCAGCTGCTTCCACATTACGACCCATTTCTTTTCTTCACCATTTTCATGGTGCTATGGTGGTCAAAATTTCAATCAGAGGCCGGATTTCGGAAGCCCATGAAGCAACAAACAATTTGACACTAATTTTGTTATTGTTCATCGGACAAAAGAACTGCGAGCATCAGGTCCTCTTCAGGTGAAAATGCCCGAAAATTTCAAACACATTTGTCATGGTATTCCGGTGGTTGGACGGGGAAGATAAGACCAGTTTTGGATTGCTCTCAATGAGTACTTCAATTTTAGCTGCAACAGTAAATGAGCCAGTCGAGCTTTTATGAAATATCCGGAGATCAATTAAATAAAATTCTTTCAAAAATTAAATGAGTCAATTCCATAACTAAACGAGTCAAAGTCTAATCAAGATAAGCAATGAATATAAGTATACTTGATCTTGAAAATACAGTTATCTTCAAAAACTCATTAGAGAGAATTTGTTCGGTTTTATATTATTTTCACTCTTAATCTAAATAAATCGAGCTCATATTTAGTGGCAAGATAAGCAATGAATATAAGTATACACAATGATAGGGGTGGGCAAAAAGAAAATTTGTAGTACCTTCTTCTGTGGTCCATGAATGAATGTATTTAACAAAAAATAAAACGTCATTTGTACCTTATTCAATTTTATTAAGCAGAAATAGTTCTTTTGCTCGATGAGATTGTTACCAAATATGTAGTCGATTCATTTTCCATTTAGCTCAGAAGTAAATATGGTGCGAAAGATAATAAGTATGCCATATTTGCAGAAACCGCCGCAGAATAGTTGGTTGGGGGTCTTTAATTTTCGAAACTATAAACTTGAAATTTAAGACGCAAACCTACGGAAAGTGATTTCCCACTATCAAATGACAAGGCTTCTGCGAATATTTGAGACCAATATTTTTGCCCTTTACCTATATTTGTATTCAGGACTGTCTCATAAATTTGAGAGGGTATGTGCAAAATATTAAAATTAGGCATTGAGCTCCATAAAAATTATAATATATATAATTAAAATGAATAAAAAAATATGTACTCTGAGAGTAACTCAGTGAAAAATGTTTGATAAGACAAGTTACATATCCAGGTTCAATTCCTAGAGCACACATTTAATATTATATTTTTCTAATTTTTTAAAATTTGAAGACCCTAAAAAAATGGGGCTCTGTACAAATGTTCTGCTTACACATAACCTTCACGAGCGTGTTTGTATTACTAACCCATTGTTCCCTTTTTGGCGTAGTACTTATGCACCTAGCCACGTAGGGCTAAGAGATTTGCTCGGCTCCTGCGTTCTATGAATATATATAGTGACTAGAGAAAATAAGCAAAGTTCCATGTGCTGGGCTTCAGAAAGTGGGCCCCTCTCACAAACCTCTAACTACTTCACTGTTATGTATGTAATACCTCTGTATTTTATGATTCTTTACATTTCTTTTTCATCAATACCAATACAAATCAGCTTTTCACCAATATCATGACAGAAATAATAATAAACAATTACTGATCCTCTAAAAACTTACTTTTCATCGATACCAATAAAAAAATAATACTAAACAATTACAAAACTTACTATAAATGGAAATGTAAAGAACCATAAAATACATTCAAAAAGAGAAATGTAAAGAACCATAAAATATTGAGGTAGTATATCACATTGGTGTTATTGCTTCGAAAATGTTTTTATTTAAATGTTTAAATTATTAATAGAATGGATGGAGTATTAATTATTAGAGATGTGATAATCTCGTAGAAAGAAAGAAATGAACATAAAAAAAGACACTTCTGTTTCGAATTACAAAACACGTGATTGCTAAAATGAAAGGCTAAAAACGTGGTTTAATTTGCATACATTTTGGATAAGCATAACAACAAATTTTTAATATTTTTTAAGCAGGCTGCAGAACCAAACACAACTAATTGGTAATTGAAAATGAAAGGCTGAAATGGCCGAAATCAGGGGCGAAGCCAGGGGTTTCCATTGGGGACGTTGGGCCCCAATTGAATTCTGGAAAAAAATGAAAAACTGAGGTTGAGGAGGCCGGGATTACAGAGGAATGGCGCCGGCGCGGAGGGACGGAACGGGAAGCTGAAGGAAGAAGATGAGGGAAATTAAATGAAATTGTCTTCACGTCTACAACAAACCAAAATTAAGTGGGCCTATGTTTTATTTCAATGTAGGCCCAGCATACCCGTGAAATTTGGCTTTAAATGCTGCTGTTATGTACATTTAGTAAATGTTCATTGAATATGCTTTTTAAGGTTTTATAAAATAGTATAAGTTAATTGACATGAAAAATTAAAAATAAATTCACCTTATAACATGATATATAGTTTAAATACCAAGACATTTTGCATTGGAAACAATGAACAGTACATGAAGTTGACCCAAATCAACAAATATTAAACTGGAATTAACAGAGAAAGGATCATAATAATAATAATAATAATAATAATAATAATAATAATAATAACTCAAACCTTAAACCACATTCAACTCTGTTAACATATTACAACTAGTCTAAGTTACACTCTGCTGGCGGTCCCTTAGAAGCAAAACGGATGTTTCCAATTTTCACTTTTTTTTAGAATAAACCAAAGGTATCTCAAACTCATCGAATTAAAGTCTAATCATGCTCGAACTTATTTTACATTATATGAATTTTAAATTGATAGAGTAGAGGTTGTTAAATTAAATGAAATTATTTTAGGGTTTATATTATAAATTGAAAATGGGATGAAATTAAATTGTTTGTTTAGATTAGGTAAATGTTTAGATTAAAATCCCGCTCTTTACAATATAATGGGAGATGAATTATTTGAGAAATCTAAACTTAATTTTTACATTTTCCATGGTGAAGTAGTTGAAACAGGTTTGTAGGTGTTGACGAGTGTCTTGTAGGATTATTGTTAGGGTTGAAAATTCTTCTATTAATCACGTAATAGAATTACAGGAGGAGCAAAGCTCACTCAACAACAAAAAACAACCCTCTCTCACAATTCTAGTTTTTCTCTCTACAAAAACTCAAACCTCACTATCACTCTCCCTCTCTCTCCCTCTCTGCTGCTTCACATTTCTGCAGCTTACTTCTACGTTTGAGCTACTCCACACAAACTAATAAACAGCATATATATTTACAAAGTAAAGGAAGAGCACTAATTATATTACAACAATGGGAGACATGATGATTGCCATTTTGGTCTACTTGGAGGACACCATGATGGATGCCATTTTGTAGGCCACCCATCCTTTGACTTGATAATTCTGGATATACAACAATTATCATATACAAAAAATGCTGGTTGTTGCCCTAATAATTTATGAGATGAACTGATAGAATCAAAATGATTTTGAATAGCACATTGAGGAAAATGTTGATGATGCAATTCACCACAACAATTGTAAATATTTAGCACTCTTTATGTGTTAATCAGTTCTTTATTTCTTGTCTTTCCATGTGCCCAATCTCATGCTTATGTTTGCCCGAGTGCAAATGTATGCTTTCAAATTGTGGTAATTTGAAGTGA
>CATIWJ010001251.1:0-15636 GCA_949640765.1 Croton laevigatus | reverse complement strand
TGAATTTATACTTAATTTGAATTTCATTTACGTGGGTATATACTTAGTATATTATGGTTTATTATTGTTTATGAGTTTATTATATATATACTAATGGTTTATTTGTTTAATATAGGACTACAATGGTTTATTCTATCCCTTACGGACTAATATTAACACTCGAAATTCTTGATTTATTTATAAACACAGACTTAGACTTTTTTTTACAGACCGTAAAATTAATTTTTATTGGGCTGTGACATAAGTGGTTTAGTCTACTAATAAAAATCTCAATTAATTATTCAAAACTCATCCTATATATAAATACTTGTATTTATTTCCAAAATACTATTTCCTAATTTAATATATCTTTTTATAAAAATATTGATGATATTATTTTTTGTTGTAACCACATGGATGGTTCTGACTAATTAATTCAATTAATTACTTTGATTATCAATAATATTTAACTTAAAAGTAAAATTAAGAAATTTCAAAACAAAACTTAAATTGCAAAACAAACCATAAATAATATCTTCAATTTAATGCAAAATAATAAAACTATGTAGAAAATAAAGTTTAGAACTTTCCAAAGTTAAAGTATCAAACCTCGGTCTCCATAGATTTTCGGGTCTTAATTATTTATGTCCTCGAACTGTCCTTTGTCCTATCGTTATCCATACCCAAAGTCATAAAGTATTTGTCCAAGGATTTGTCCATTAAATAGTCCAATTGTTATATATATATTTTTAATTTGGAACTCTTTTAATTTAATTATCCAGTTAATAAATTTTTCCTCAATTTATAGTACAGTTAATGATTTCTTTGTCAAAATATTAATTTTAGTTGACACTTAATTTATTTAATCCAAAATATAATTTTATTAACCAATCATAATTTTTAATTTAAGCATTTAGTCCATTTAATAAATTAATTTCAATTAATCTAGTTTCTAATATTTTTATATCAAATTAAATGTATTTAATAATTTTTACCCCCCCCCCATTTTATAGTCATAAATAATATTTTTATAATTTATATAGGTGCCTAAAATAATTAATTACAAAATAAAACTCAATTTATTAATTTAATTAATCTGTTGGACCCAATTGAAAAGTTAATTAAAGTTTAGGGGTTACTTACTAATGCGTAGGGGCTAAAATGAAAAGAAAATGAAACTGTAAGGCCCACGCGCATAAGCTGAAAGAATAGGAGAACGAAAGGCGAAATTTTCCATCAAAACGCAAGTTGACCGCGCGTTTTGACTCATCTTCGTCGCCCGGATTTGCAGTGATTGCGGGTCGTGCAATCCGATTATGGATCCGACAAATGGCAGTGTTTTCGGCGACTACGAGTGACGAGATAGCCACCAATCAGTTCTTCTCTTCATCTCTGGCTGTTCTATGGCCTTAAAGTAGCCGGACAGTGACTGGGATTGAAGGAATCGAAGGTTGAATATTTTGGATCTCTTTCTTGGTTCGTAAATAACCCAATCGGAAAACGATGCTCCAACCACTAGTCGCGGCATTTACTACATCAAACTTGATCAAAAAACTTCCAAGAGGAGATATCTAGCCTTAGTTTTTAAAGATGATAAACAAAATGAAAATTTGCTTTAAAATTCTTCTTCTGTCTTCAAAAATGAAAATTTCAGAGTATTATTTTTTTTTTTATTCTAAAAAATTTTCCTCCCTTCCTCTCTTATCTCCCTATTTTTTATAATCGAAACTCAATAATTCTCCTTAGCATGGTGGTCTCCATTTTCAATAATTTTCGTTCGTTTCTCTTTTTCTTTATTATATATATATTTTTTAACAACTTTCTTTCAAATCTCTTTCTTTTCATATTTTATTATTTTTTTTATTATTTATTTTTTTTTTTTTCTTTTCATGTGACTATTGTCAGCATTTGCCGACACTTCTTTATCATACACAATTATTTATTTATTTATTTATTATTTAATTTAAATATTTTTCTTTGAAAATGACCAAATCATCCTTAACTATTTCTACCATTTATGTCAAATTTTACTGAACTGAATTTTGATTTACAGTGTCAGCGCATTTTATCGGTGCCGGTAAAAAAAATCAAAAATCACACTCGAAATAAAACCCTATCAAAATTATATTCAAATCGCTCGTCTCGGAGTCTAGATTTCAAATCTTAATATTTTAGAATCAAATTTCATACTTAAAATTTTCGATGGTCAAAATGACCAAAATGCCCTCAATAGAAATTTTATTGCCAAATTAGTCCTTTTAATTTAAAATCAATATTTAAAAATTAGGGTGTTACAATAGCCTCCTCCCCAATACATTTTTAGGGTTTTATTCTTATTTTCTCTATAGCATTAGAGACTAAACTCTTCCCAAAAATGCTAAGGGTTAATTCAAAGTTAATTTTTTTTCATGTTTGTGAAATCTTAATGCTCTTTATCTTTACTTTTAAGTACTATTCTATTCATGTTTTACTTCAACTTATTGGAAAACTCTATCCTTGATGTATTTTATTAGTTGTTTAATTTGGCAAGTTGATTAACTAATAGAATGCATATAACTAGTCAATGAGATTAAATTCGTAATCATTTAGTCGAGTTGATGTAAGTAGCGATTGATATAACTTGATTGTCATTAGGCTTTTGGGTTATATTAAGTAATTACATCATCTAGTTTAAATGGGTTCTCGTAGAATTGGTTAACTAAGACAAGGTTTTTCTAGTGTTCATTGCAATTGACAAATTAAATCCTTCGTCGTACTTAGGATTGTTTTTAGTTAGGGGTTATTATTAGATCGTATCTTAATAATCTATTAACTTGAAAAGATTGGTTGGGGAAACTTTTCCTTTAGCTATAAATTGTTTGTGATTTAGAATTATTAAGCTATCTTGGAGTCAATGATCAAACAGAAGAATTTCATATCGAGAATTATACATTTGACTGTATTTGTTTTCCATTGCTTTTAATTTTAATTTCCTACTACGTTCTTTAATTTTTATTATTTTTGCTTAATTCAAGATCAACCTTTTTTTATTTTAACACTTTAGAAATAAACTTGATCAGTATCTGTGAGATTAATCATGTTCATTGCTATATACAAAATTTTTAAAGTAGGTTATTTTATTTTTGGTAGTTTCAACACTCATCAGATAATTTTCCAAATAAAATAAATGAACCAATATTCAACAAAAAAATTATAAAATTCAAGTTTGTCGAAATCTATTGTTTGGTTTTACTTTTTAATGAGGAAATTGATACATTCGGTATCTAACATTTTTAAAAGGTTTCAATTTGATATCTGAAAGTCTGAAAAGTGTGATTAGTTTTGACTAGTGCCTGATGAAGGCTTTTTATAGAGAGTCTGAGGCAGTGAAGCCCCGAAAACTCCGTGTCTAACGGGATTCAATGGGCCCAGAAAATTTAGGAGCCCAAGCGGCCCTAGATTTTCAGGGTCCAGCAGCCCATCTTGATAAGAAAGTTGAGGTTGCGAAGGCGACCTTCCCCTAAACTAGATAGAGGCAACCTTACCTTAAGTCCAGGTGGAAGTGATCTCCTTCAGACAAAAAGTGAAGCGACCTCACCCTTTCTGGGGTCCTAAATCTAGAGAAGGCTTACAGATATCCCCCCTCAGTCCAAGTCATTTCATATCTTGGATTAACTAGCCTTACTTTTCAGAGGTCACACCTAGGACTCCACCCTCAAAGGCATGCTATCTTGACCAGCTAGGTCCCTTTGTAACCTCTTTTCTTCTTCTTCATGATTTTCCTCCTCCTTCAATATGTTTAACTTTTGGTATGGAGAAGGTCGCGATTCCAGGAATTTCATTGTAACTTCCAGCTGGTATGGAGTGTAGCCAAGACATGGAATGACTTGGCACTTAAAATGGGGCATCTCTATGTATTTAATTACAATTACCTCTACTAGCCAAATGCCACATAAAATTCGCCAAAACCAATTCTTAAAAAGTGTTTTTATTGGCCAATTGTCGAGTGAAAGTCGTTACAAAAGGACATACCCCTTCTTTAATAATGCACCTCTACGTAAAAACTTACAAAGGCCATGTCTCAGGAGAGGTTGATGGTACCTCTCCAATAATTCGTTGACAGAGTTTAGCAAGAAAAAGGTTGGTTTATGTGTTGGGAGTAAACGCTCACTTTTCACCTTTGGACGGAGCAAAGTTCGTAGCTTAGAGTACTTGATGCAACCCTGACAAGTCTTGTTAGTTGGACTAAAGCATGAAATAACTTAGACTGAGAAGGAGGACATCTATAAGATTCCTCTATATATGAGTCCCCATAAAAGGTGTGATCGCGCCATGGTCGGTCTACGAAGAGGACGCCTCCATTTGAACTTGGGGTAAGATCGTCTTTACGTAGTCCAGGGAGAAAGTCGTTTATATCTAGGCAAGGGAGGAGGTCACTTTCTTGACCTTAACTTTCTTATCAAGCTAGTCAGATGGGCCAAGAAAATCTAAGGGCTACTTTGACTCTGAAATTTAAAAAACCCAAAAAATCCTATTGGAAGAGAGTGCGGTGGGATTGCCCTTGACTCCCTATATTAGGCCAATGCTTGACCACATATAAAGTTAATCACATTTTAAGATTTTCACTTCCTCACTTAGCCAATTTTTTAGACCCAAATTTGCTAGCTTGCTGCCATCACTACAATGTCTGAACCTATAAACAAACCAAACGGTTTGAGACATATTCAATGCTCAATTTGAAAAAAGCTTGATTTGGTTTGAATTCAACTTTTAATCGAACCAAACTTTTGAGTTCGAACATTTCACGAACCGAACTCGAATTGAATATAAATTTTCGCGAATTGTTCGATGAACTTTACCTTATATATATATATAATAGCATATCCTGTATATAATGAACTATTATTTCTTGTAATTATAGTGGTAAACATTTATTATCATTATTGTTCATCCAAAAGAAATAGCATAACTTTTTATCCAAACTTTGTTCACGGAACATCCACCAGTCATTCAAACCTCTTCTAGTCGTATTACTATAATCATATTGTTCAATAATAACCATTTTAAAATCATCTTTGACCGCTTATAATTTAAGATAAAGAAGATATGTAAAACAATGTCTTACTAATGTAAGATTAATAGGTTTATATAAGATCTAAATTATTTTAGATATTAAGAAAACCTTTAAAAGTTTATTAAACCAAAGTAAAGTAAAAATTTTGGTCATAATTAGATGTATTAAATCCTGTTAACATTTACCTTTTTGCCATTATTGGGTACTCAACTGTATTTTCCATAAGGACTTATAACTTTCCCTAGGCTTACGTCTTTTGTATTAACAGAGAGATAAGTAACATCAAAACCAGAATAATTATCCACCATGTTTTAAAAATTTTAATCAATATTAAATTAATAAGGATCTCATATAAACATAAAATCTTTCATTAGCAAGATAATAGTAATACATATTTCTTATTATTTTAATTATAAATGGTCAAAGATTACCTTTTTAGCCAATCATATTATTTAGTTTAGTTAATTAACATAGTAATATTTATATCAAACAGTATGCAAAATATGAAAATAAATACAAGGCTAAGGTTTGGTTATGGGTACCTGCAAAGATCTTAGTAGATCATAAAGGTTTAAAAGTGGAGGAGGAAGAAGCTCAGTCACACTTAGAGCGATGGAGAGAATTAGAAGAAAAGTGCGAGTACAACTCAAGCGTGATTAGCTTAGAGCTGCTCACTTATATTTATAGTTAAAATTTTTACATCATTTACCCTTTATTAGGAGGGTATTATTGGAAAAAGTAAAATGACACAAGTGCTGACATATATTAAGTTCTGCCAGCTTTACAAAAAGCGACAAACTACAATAATTTTACATGACGCTTTGGAATCTGATAATATTACCAGCCAACTCATAAAAGCATAATCATACAGACAAAAGTTTTAATGACTCATACTACTAGACAAATTATTAGATAAGAAGGAATCTGCTATGATTACTTCAAAGATTATATTCCACTTTTTATAATGGATGGATCCCACTCTTTAGTCAAGCTTGTAGAGACCTTAATCCAGATACTTCATCTGGAGCTTGTGGATAGTCGCCAGTTGTTCAACCTCTGGTGTAGCATAGTACTTTTTATTGTAATCCTATATGTAAACAAATTGAGCAAAAACCTTACAGTTGGGATACTGTACTGCCAATTCATAATCTTCAATCTTTATTTCTTCAAAACATTCAAAGTCCATTGCTATTGCTGTAGCTTTCCAGTGTTTAGTTTGAAGATCCAGTAAATTTTCACAATGCCATTTAGTTCCATGACTTGTTGGGAGATTGTCATACCATTTTTTAGTTGTCTCCTTTGTATTGATATAAACTGTATGATAGGCTATATCAATAACTTCTCCTTTAACAAACTGAGGTGGTGCTGAAGTTATTTCTATGGTTAAAAATGAAGCTCCCCTTCCCATCATATAGCTGAGTAATTCATGTAAGCAAGGTATGTGGCCAGTATGCATGAAATATGGAACCAATAGGGTTGATAGGTAACCATATTTAAATAGTAATTTGATGGTTACTGGGATTCCCATATAGTTTCTTATTTTAAATTTTCTAGGATCTATCATGGCCCTGGGAATGTATCTACAAATTTGACATTCACAACGTAGTAATCCTAAGTGATTCTCACTTTCACATGTGGCATACTTCTTTTCACAGCTTTTCTTGATAAATCCTACTCCTGTAATTCTGATGCCTGGAGTTTCCTTGATTTCTTTTTCCTACAAATTTAGCAAGAAATTGTACAATATCTCTAACATTTTTAAATCAATGTTCTTATGAGTTTTAAAACAGTTAATTCTATTATTCCAATCCATTTTTTCAAATAGTTGGAAGCCAATAATATTAGAAATAGTATAACCAGTTTGGATACCCGAAGGACTATAAACCTGTGAGTTTTGGGTTTGGCTCATTGGGCTTTTACCCTTGTCCATAGCAGTATGGGCTTTTAGCTTATTGGACAGAGCCTCTTCATAAGTTTTAACAGTAATAGATTGCTCTGAACTTGTAGTGGATCCAGTAGTAATATCTGGGAGATCTAATTGAATTATATCTTCCATAATATTAGGGGTTTATGGCCTTAGTGAAATTCCAGTTGAAGATGGCCTCAAAACCTCAGTAGGTATTCTGTAAGTTAAACCTATATGCTTTTTAGCAAACTGGTCTGCTTCTTTATAATTATAAAAACCTTTGAAATTAGGGTTCCTTAAATAAGGAAACCTAGTGTATTTGTTCAGTATAGCCTGTACTTCCTTCTAGATGGAATAAATTCCAGTCTCAGGTCTAGTGGTAAGGACATAGTAAGAGAAATGTTTTGCAGTAGGAGACTGTGGTGTTTTTAAGAAATATTTTATTAAAGCCTTAATAGTGACAACCTTTTGTCCCACAAATGAGACACCATTAACAATTTGTATATTCCAGATATTGTCAATTAAAACCTGTTGAGTGATATCCAGTTTCTCCCTTTCAGGACATGCAAATGTCATATTTCCTCTTTGTATTTGAAGAGTAATATCACCAATCCTAATATGTTCTTTTCCCTACATATTCATCTTGCAAAGATTAAGAAATATAAGATGATAGACGGGATAATATATCAGGTCCTACATTATTTTTTCCCTTAATATTTTTCCATTTAAACTTTAAGCCTAATTGTAACAAACTATCTCTAAATTTTAACCACCTATTTGATATTAGTTTTCTTTCATTTTTAGTGTCAGCAAATTTAACTATAGCATTACAGTCTATTCTAATAGTTATCTTTTGTTTTCCTAGAATAAATAACTTGAATTTTTCCAATGCATATATTATGGCTAAAATTTCATAATCTAAACTAGTTAGATAACCTTTTTCTTTATAATTTCTTGAAGCATGTCTACATAATTGTTCAGGTTCAGTAGAATACTTAGATTTTCTTTTCAATAACATACCTGACTAACCATCTTTAGAACCATCAGTTTGAATTATTAGATAGTCATCTTTAAGTGGTAAAACCATTAGTTTTATATCTTTAACCAATTTTTTAATAGTTTTAACTAATTCAATATCTTGATCATTGAATTTCCTATTACCTTTAGGAGATGCTTTATTATATAATGGTTCAGTATATTTAGACAAATTTTTTATATATGATCTTGCATAGTTAACTAATCCTAAGAACGCCTGTAATTGTTTTAATTCTTCTAATTTATCAGGGAATTCTAAGACTTTCTTAGCAATATGTGGTTGTAATTTAATAGTACCTTGACCTATTTCTGTACCAAAAAATGATATATATTGTTTAAATAATTCTATTTTCTTTTTTGATACCACTAAACTATGTGATTTGAACAAATTTAAAATAGTGTATAGATGTGCTATGTGTTCTTTTTCAGTATGAGATAAAACCAAAACATCATCAATATAAACACAAGTGAATTCAGAATAACTATTAAAAATATTATCCATTTTTCTTTGAAAAATTTGTGAAGCATTTTTTAAGCCAAATGGCATTACTTTCCATTTAAGATGTCCTTTAGAACATGTAAATGCAATCCATGGAATAGAATCAATATCCATTTTAATTTTCCAGAAACCTGATTTCATTTCAAACTTTGAAAACCATTTTGCACCTTGAATTTTATTTATTAAGACATCTTTGTCTAGAATAGTGTAACCATCTTCTCTAGTATTGTCATTTAGCCTAGTATAATTAAATTCCATCCTAAATTGACCTCTTTTCCTTTCACTTTCTTTTTATACTATGAAAGCAGCAATTCTGTGAGGAAAGTTTGATTTTTGTATAACATTTAGTTTTGTTAACTGTTCTATGTGTATTTTAAATTCACCTATTTTCCAATTACCGTATTTAAATGGTTTGTCCTTATAATTAAATCTGGGTTTAGTATATCTAATTTACAAATTATATTATTTAAATGCCAGTATTTAATAGGATTTTCTCCTATAATTTCTTATTTTTCTAAGGTAGAGACTAAGTGATCTATATCATCTCTAATTAATGCTAAAACTTTTAATCCTAGGTTGACGTTAAATAGTGAATCATCATAATCATATTTTTCTAACATTTGGGTTTCTTTCCAAGAGTAATCTAAGTTAGTTTCAGTATTTTCAGATAACTCATCTTCTACTAAAGCCATTTTTTTACATTGTCCTGGTATAGTACAAGTACAATTTGTAATGCATTTTTCTTTACATCCATTTTTGTTGCAGCTTATTGTACATTCTTGACTATGTTCTGTTTTACAAATTTGGGGATCAGTAATAATACCACCACGCTCCTTAGCATACTCTGATATTATTGATGAAATACATATATTTTGGAAAAATATTAAATGATCATTTGTAAGTAACATACCATTATTATGATTGAGAATGAAGTCTAATCCTATAATAATTTTTAGTTTATTATGGTTTAATTGTCTAACCCATGCCTTTTTAAGAGAGTAATTTTGAGAAAATTCTTGGCAATTATTCTGTAATTGTAGATAAAAATGATCAGTATAAGTATTAGTTACTAATGGTGTACCATCAAATTGTGTTGAAGTATACGGGTGTGTAGTAGTGTTAATATATTTTTATGGAATAATAGTTTGATCAAACGTAATTGTTGTTGCGCCTGTATCAACTAATGCTGGAGCTTGCACTGTATAATCTTTATAAACAATTTGTACCATTATGAATACTGAATATAGCATATTCCTATTATATATTAACGGTATTTGTTGTGAACAAACTAAACTTAATTGTGTAAGTAAATTTAAACAATTGGTTGGTTGTTCATTTATAATTACACCTTTTTGTTTACCTATCAGTTGATTGAGGTTTATCTATTAATCCTTCAATTAGTTCTTCTAATTGAGACATTCTTAATTCTAGAGTTCTAACTCTTTGTTCTAATACCTAGTTTTTATCAAAAGTTTTAGTATTGACTGTTTTAGGGTCAATGGTAATATTAAAGTATTTTTTAATACAGTTTGGACATATTTCAGCATTACATTTTAAACATTTAATTCTTCTACTTAATGTTGGATAAAATATACATCCTACACATTTTATTGTTTCTGATCCTTTTCCTAATTTCCAATCATGATTACATTTATTTAAGTCAAAGGGTAATTCTTCTATATTCATAAAATTTGTAAATAGTGGTTGATAGTTTTCAGGTTTATCCATTTTAGCAATTTCTTCATATTTATCTACCAGTTTACAGTGTTGTTGTATTTCATAACTATCATAACCTATTTGTTGTTCACTTTCAATTTGTTGATTTTCAAAACCTTCGATAGAATAAACTGACCAAATATCTGAATTATCAGATACATCTAGAGTAATTTCTAATAAATCCTCATCTACAGTATTAATTAAATCTGATTCTTTTGTAAACAGATTATATTTGGATGGACACTGACTAGATAAATGGCCTGATTTGTTACAAGCATAACAAGTGATTGTTGATTTATAAGTTTTATTTGGCTTGTACTTCCTAACATGTTTTTCTTTATTAAGATAAGGTTTTCTAGCTCTAGATTTTTTAAGATAGTGTTTTTTAGTTGGTTGCTTTTTATAAGTTTTCCTTTTTTGTGTTATATTAGTAGCTCCATATTGTTGAGGTGTAAAAATAGTACTACAAAAACCATAGTTTTTACTTTTAAGATCTTTTTGGATAGCTATATAAGTACATTCTTCTTTTAATTTTCCTACAACAAACTGTTCAGCAAAATAAATATTTTTATAAAAATCAATTGTATCATCCTGCCCTTCTGGGGTTGCTTGCCAAGCTTCTGTAATTTTTTTACCTAAATCTGTAGGTAACTTTACAAATAATTGTTTAATTATATTAGGGTTAAAAGTGTTTCCTGAAATTGATGCTAGTGCAACAAAATCTTGCAAAAAAGGGATTGCAAATTTTCAGTCTCTAAGTTGTAATTGTTCTAAATCTCTAAAAGCTTCAGTTTGTCTTTTGATTTGACCAGTATTGACATCTCTACTAGTAATTAATCTATGAATTAATCCTATAAAGTTTCCTATATTTGGTCCTTGGTTAACCAATTCAGTAATTAGTCCTGGGAAAGATTTTTTAATTCCTTCCCATGATGCCTTTACAACATCGCCTAAATAGGTTTCTGCTACTTTTATCATTTCTTCTCCTGTGTCTACATTATCATGTCTATCTATAAAATCTCTAAGTATTGCACTTGCCCATTGTTCTAAATATGTATCTTTTTGTTGAGGATGTATAGCAGTAATATTTAACATTATATCTTGTTTATTCTTAATATAAGAATAATCCCAAAAATTTCTTTTCCCTCTAGTTCTAGTGTTTACATTTGCTTCTTGATAGTTAAATACAGGGATCCTAGGTGGCATACCATAAAGATATTGTATTGGTGTAAGTCCTGCATCAGGACTTGGACCATACCCTGTTTCAAATACACTAGTACCTATCGTTTGCGTCCTACCAATATTACCAGATTGTGCTGTAGAATTTTCTGGATTCATTAATATATGAGACTCTAAAGATTGTTATGATTCGGTTTCTTCTAATGTCTCTGTATAATCTATATTCATTTCCAAACCTATTACTTCTAGATTACTGTTTTGTATTAAAGTTATATTATCTTTTATCTGACCATTTTGTTTTAACTGTGTTTCTAATTCTATTAGTTCCTGTGGGGACAATATACCTAATTCCAATTCTTTAGGATAAATTATCGTGTTGTAGTAGTATGTGATTCAGTTTGTGATTTATCATCTTCCAATTCTTCCATATCACCTAAATTGGTTATCTTCTAATTACCAAACATAAGTGTCATGTTTCTACCATTGTTATAGACATAAGTTTCTGTAGGAGCTATGTTTCAGTTATTTGATTTGGATTCTGTATATCCCAATCTAGACCAGCTAATTGTTCGGAAGATATTTTTTCTGGAGGTAAAAATTTTATCGCCTTAGAAGTTAAAACATCAACTATATTTTTAACTTTTAACCTCATATTAACATCATGTTTTTTCATTAATTTGCCCAAGAAGTGTATATCTAGTAGGATATTGAAGCCAATAAAATTACCAAAACCTTTAACTTGTACTAATATTTTTAAATAGTTTTTAAAGTCTTTTATATCCATTGAATAATCTGGACATAAGTAAACTATGGCTGAATTATTATTTAAATCTACATCCATTGTACCTACTATTTGTTTATCTAAATCTTGAAACCTAGTATCAACTATTACTAATAAGGCTTTAGTTCTTGATTCTTTTCTAACCAGCCCTCTAACACCTATGATTAGTGCACCCAGATGTATTAATGGATATTCTCTGTTTATTTTGTTGTAAGCCTCTTGATCAATTAGTGGTATTGTTTCTTGTTGATTATCTTTTAATGCTAATCTTCTCTCTCGACGTGTTTGGAACATCTTAACTCCTGTTGTTAGAGGTCCTACATTATATAAAACTCTAGTCCTTAAGTTCCTGAGTTGTTCTCTGGAAAATATCTCTGTATTATTATATATATCTATTAGTTCATCTAATGTTACATCACTATTTCTTCTTCTACTTAGTACTTATCTAACAATCCTGGAGATTCTTGAATAGTTTCAGACCTAGAGGATTCACCTCTTAGCGTACTAGAAGTACCAATAAACGGGACAAATCTACTAATTGTTTTTCTTTACCTTTATCCTTATTTGTAGAATTAAGTTGCTGTTCATATCCTTCATAAACCATCCAGTTATTACTTTTTTTGTTTATTTTTAATGGGCTTTCCTATTTAATATTATCTAACTTCTGTAATATTTGTTCTATACTATCATCTGATTTTTTAGTCCTGATTTTCAATTGTTGTTCAATATTTTTAATTCTATTATCCAATGTCTCTATCCTAATATGTAACTGAGTTAATAGTGCAATAATAGTATCCAATTGCAGAATTATTTTTTGATCAGCTAGTCCTGTTACTTCATTAGTGTTATATCCTGGTGTAACACTAGTTTCATTTTGTTTTTTATTAAAAACTTCAACATATTTTATAGCCTCAAAATAATAATTATTTAAATACTTATTCATACTAATGGGTAAGAGTATATTCTAATTTTTTAATCAGTGTAGTCAAGCCTTCTAATTCTTGTTTAATAACTAAATATTCTTGATCAAAATAATCTCTATTTTTATTAACTTGAGATTGTATTTGGACAAGTAATTCTTTAGACTGTATTTCAATTTCTTTAGGTTTGTTTTCTTCTATTAATTTTGATAACCTGACTAAATCCATTCGTTGTGGCAGTTTTCCTAAATTTAAGACAACAATTTTATTATTTAACTCTGTCTGTGCATTTTTTAGATAATTCATATTAGTGTTTAATTGTTCAAGTTTAACTTCTAAATTAATTATTTTTTGACATATAATTTGTAATTTTCTATATGATTCTTTAACAACCTTATCTTTTTTTGATAAAGGATAAAAATATCCTTGTCGTAATTTTACTACGAGAGAAATGAATCAGTATTACAGCAATTGTCGGGAAGACTGCCTACTCAGAAACTATAAAACAGATTACTAAAGCCCATCTAGATATTTGAGACAGGTAGAAAATTATAAGGACTAGAATAAAAGAATGGGATGAACCCTAAAATTTGCACAGAGGCAAGAAATTGCACCGACGGCAAAAGAGCACAAAGCTAACAAAATACCCGAAATCTATTCCCGAACAATCATCAAACAATGAAGCTAACAAAAATGGATCTAGATCTGAAATTGGTAAGAAATCAAACCAGATCTAAGGCAGCAACCTTTTTGTCGAACACTTGGTGTGCACAAGCAGAAAATGCTATTGCCGATGCAAGGATGTCCAATAACAAGCACAACAATTCAAAACATGCACCAAACAAATCCCTACAAGCCAACCTGCCTTGCTAAATCAACTAAGAAAATAAACATTAGTGGAAGGGATTGGCTGCGACCTTATGTCGAACACTTGGCGTGCACCACCTAGTCCAGCCTAGATCCATCGACCAAAGCTTGCAAAATGGAAAACCAAAGCAGAGCAGAAAGGAATAGCGAACGGAAATGGCCACGAATGGCTAGCTCAAGCAAAAAGAAATTAGTATGTTGATTACCTTTGTGACCCATAGGCGTTCTTCAAGAAGGTTTGCTTGGCTTCCTTGTATAGAAGTGTTGGGATGACAGAAAATACTGTAAAAACTAAGAAAATTTAAAGCGGAAGGGCTACCGCCGGTCGAAAATGACCGACGGCAGCCCTAAGGAAGGCAACGTGGGTTGTGTTTTAAGTGCAGGCAAAGAGAGAAGAAAAGAAGAGATAATACATAAAAAACAGTTGTTAAATCGTCTGAAATCGTTGGTGATTTTGTTGACTTTATGTTGACAGCTAGTTGATGGCAATTGGGAATAGGTTTGTAGAAGGAAGAATCTGGATACTTACAATTTCCCTTGCAGAGGTCAAGACCAGTGATGGTCAAAGGAACAGAATAGAAACTATGAAAGTAATATTTCTCATCAAGATTTTTATGGCCATGGTTGAATAGTTGTATCTGATTGTTGAAGGGGGTTTTGGTTTATTGAATTTAAAACCATGTACTTAAAGAAAGTTCATTTCTTTAGTTCATAAGACCAGTCAACTACATGGTCTTCGAGCAAAGCAGAGGATGAATGCCACCACTAATGCGTTTTATGGAAATTTCAGCTATACTTAAAGCTCAAGGCTCCCACTCCCACTTATCTTCAAAAACAAATGGTTTCTATAAAGTGGAAATTCGAAGTAGTACCAAATGCTTCAAAATAATAGTCTTCTTACAGTATGTACTATTTAAGCTGAGAATAATCAAATTTAAAAAATTTTTCCCCAACCCAAGTCATTAGACTGCTTCAAATTAAAGAAAACTATAGCCATTAGCCAATCAGACTCGGCTTTTGACTCGTCTCACATACGCAATGCATAGTCTCTAAGCCTGTGGAAAAGAATAGAATAGATAAAACAAAATTTGATCTAACCCGTAATCAGCGGAAAAGAAAAGAATAGTATTATTTATGTTTTCATTTCAGTTCAACTGTTTAAGTCCATTTGAAATTTTGCAGTATACTGTTATTAGTAGTAAGCAGGCTACCATCACGAAATAGAGAGGATATATATATATATATTAACCGTAATAGGTTGACTGGACTCTTTGGATATGTAGGCTACCTGAAGCAGAGAGTGAGAAAAAACCCACTACTAATTATGTTTTCTTTTTTCTTTTAATGGCGGGGAAGGTAAACTTTTGGAAAATAATTCTAAGCGGAAAAATTCCTATGAAGATTCTTCTTCAAGCTCCCCCAAGAGCAGTCGTCGCCAATTGGCAGTAACTAAACCCAGTATGTTGACAATATTTTTTTTTCAATTTTATTGCTTAATTTTTTTTTTTTTTTCAATTAGCAGTAACTAAACCCAGTCGTCGCCAATCGTTTCTGTATTCCTTCTATCTAACATATTTCGATAGTAGAGACTAAAACTAGTAATGATGATTTCTGTGGAGATGAAATATCGAAAACACAAAAATTATTATCACAGAATATACTCGAAATAAGTAGTAGATGCTATAAGAAATGAAACTAAAT
>CATIWJ010001244.1:0-21792 GCA_949640765.1 Croton laevigatus | reverse complement strand
TTAACTAAGGGATTGCCTCCAAAAGTTTTTCATGAGCACATTGCTCACATGGGTGTAGGCATTTTTGTAAACCCTTGATTTAGTGGGAGTTATATTTTGAATGTTCTATATTTGTTTTATGCATAATAAAGTTTTATGATTTTCATCATTTATATCTCTGAATTCATTTATGAGTTTTATGGATTGATCTCTATAAAGAATAAAGTAGGACCAGTTGGAAATAGGCATGTTTTAAGACCACATTGCATGTAATTTACATGCCACTCATCCATACTTGATCTATGTCATTAAATATATTACTATGGTGAGCATGGAAGGTTTACTTACGCTTGTATGTGAGGACGGCCGCCATAATCTCATATTGATATAGAAAATGGACCAGATTGAAACTAAAGTGAAGTCTAAAGAAAATAGCATAAAATTGCACGCATAAAGAATCTATTGAATATAATTATTTCTAATTTCATATGTAGCCTAAGTGGGAGATTGTTAGGTTTAATTTCTACTTTGTAGGCAATATAGGTAACAGAATAATTATATTTAATGTGATATTTTATCAGTGGGTTTAATTTAAGTAGTTCATTGAGAAAACCCGTAGACTTCAAATAATTGGTATGGGTTTAATGGGTGGATATCAGCTTATCGACCCAATTTGGTTTAATGGTAACCTATTAGGTCAGTATATAAAAAACATTTAGGTTATGGTTCCCAATATATCAAATCTCTAGCCTCCATTCTATTCTCTCCCAATATATAGACAGAACACTAAGGAACCCTAAGGAACACTAGGATTTGGTTGAGGAAAGATCTAACCTGCTAGCACTCGTTCATCGTTTAATTCTACAAAATGATCAATTGCTGCAATGGATTCAGGTATGCTTTTGTATTTAGTTTATTCATCGATAATTGGACATGAATCTATGGTTTTATTTAGGATTAAATTCCTACAAAAAGCACAACCTTGCTCAGGCAAGAAAGCGCCTATATCGGATTCAATCTCTACTGTAGTACTCGATACAAACTCACAACCTTGCTTAGACAAGTAAGCAAATATATTAGATTCAATTTGTGCATGTTGGAGTACATATAAGTGTGCTGATATTTTTGTTAAATGATTGGCTTTCCTTAAGTTTAGGGAAAAGAATTATTGGCTTAAGTAGAGTAGGTGAAGACTACAAAGCCATACCTTTGGTTATAAAAAGGTTATGGTGTAGCATAGTTGCTGAAGTGAAGAAGGAAAGAAAGTGGCAGAAAGAGAGCAGAGTTGGAGTGTGAAGAAAATGAGGAAGAAAAAGAGAAAAAATCTCTTGTAAAATTTTCTGTTTTTATGAATCGAAGTTTATGTTTTTCTCTCCATCTTCAATCTCTGTCGTTGTTTTATATTTCTGTTAATGTTTTGTTTTGATGCTCTCTTCTCTTTTCAAAATTTCAACACGGTATCAGAGCTCCAATGATCTTTGAGGGGTTGTGGAAACGTTTTGGCTCAGGCATAACCACTTTTTGTTTGCAGCTATTCTTTTATAAGGGCTATAAGTATTTCTATATTCTTCGTAAGGGCTGTCCATACTCTAATATCTGTATCTCTTGCCTTTAGTTGTTGAATCTCTTTCCTTTAGTTCTTCACAGCCCATAGACTTCAAGTTTTTTTTTTCTCTTAACAGCACGTAAACAAGAACACTTTCAAAACACTAGAGAATCCATTGAAACAAAAAACAGACCAGCTGCTCCTTTTTTATTGTGTATCTTAGATTTCTCATTGTGTTCTTGTTGATGATTGCTCTTTAGTGTGGGCTGCATAATCTGTTTCACCAATGCCTATATTTTATCCTTTGTTTTGAGGATTTCTTTAAGTTTGTTGTGGGTTCATGGGCACTTTTAGCTGCTGTGTTTTTTTTGCCTGAAATGCTCATACTCTGTTTTTGTTCTCCAACACTAGTTCATTGTTTTTTTTGAAAAACTAAAAACTCCAAATTTCAGTTGTTGCTCTTACTCTCGCTCTTTAATGGACCATCGTGTCCTTAAACGAAAATGAAGAAAAAATATTCTGCTTCTTGGACCGGCTTGTCGTAAAACTGCGAACTTTTGGAAGTAAGGACCGACAAGTTCTTAAACTGTAATACCATGCTTATGGGACCAAGCAAGTCCTTAAACTGCTAAAATATACTTTGCAAGAGCTGCTTTTGAAAAAAAAAAAAAGTTGAAAGAGCTGCTGTGTTTTCCTTTGAAAGAGCTATGCTCTATTTTTATGAAGAATTTGTTGATGGAGGAGCTATTTTTTTCCCTCAAGAGGTTGAATGTTGATTTCAGCTTGATGCTTGAATTAAAGAACTTGAAGGCTACAAAATTATTTCAGAAATGTCTTGATCTTCCTTTTTATTGTGTTTGCTTCTTTGAAGACCTTCAAGTCTTTAAACTGAAATTTGAAAAAGACCTACTTGTCTCTAAACTAATATCCATGCAAAAAAGGAGCTAGTTTGAAGATCAAGTGAGTGATATTTGAGAAATATGAAAAAGAAGAAGACCTTCAAGTCTTTAAACTAAAATTTATGCCAAGGACCTATAAGTCCCTAAACTACATGTGAAATGCAACATTTCTCATCAATACCAATTAGCCTTCCATATCTTGAGGATGAATTTTACATAAGCTGCTTGAAGAACAAACTCAAAAATTTCAGGTTCAGTAAAAATTTCATCATAGGGAGTGTTGAAGTACGCGTAAGTGTGCTGATATTTTTGCCAAAAGATTGGCTTTCCTTAAGTTTAGAGAAAAGAAGTATGGGCGTAAGTAGAGCAGGTGAAGATTACAAAGCCATACCTTTGGTTATAAAAAGGTTATAGTGTAGCATAGTTGGTGAAGTGAAGGAGGAGAAAAAGTGACAGAAAGAGAGCAGAGTTGGAGGGTGAAGAAATGAAGAAGAAAAAGAGAAGAAAATCTCTTGTAAATTTTCTGTTTTTATGAAATGAAGTTTATATTTTTCTCTCCATCTTCAATCTCTGTCGCTGTTTTATATTTCTGTTAATGTTTTGTTCTGATGCTCTCTTCTCTTTTTCAAAATTTCAACAGTGCAGGAGCATTTGGTATCAACTATCCAGCAAGAGGCATTTAGTTATAGAGAATTCTCAACTCCTCTAAAGACTGAAAAGAATGTTAAGGAATATATCAGTTCCAATGAGTTTTGAACAAATAAGATAAGTGAATTTTTGTGATGGCAAAACTTACTCCTGCTCTTGTATATCGCTGGATTCTTCCTCATCCACACGAATGACATCATAAAACTGGCACATATCGGGAAGTTTATCATGGGAAGATTCGTTCTTTCTCCCACGGCTCCTCCATATTTGTTTAAAACAAGCATTTTGTGCCATAATCTAATTTAAAAAAGGGGGTTAATTGAAGTGAAAGTGAAACTGTGTAAAAAAGGAAGTAGAGTAAGACCTTATACCAACTATATAATAATGATAATTGGCATAAACACATCATAAATGAAACACAAAAGCACTCTATGATTATAGAAGAAATGAACAACCAATAAGAGTACGTTAAAATTAAAAACTTATAACATCAAAAAGTAACACAAGATTATTGAAGTAAACGAAAAGTAGAACACTTTGGACTCATCATTAAGCAAATCTTTTAAACCATGCTTACCTCTTGATTCTTTCTGCCCTTGCCAAGAAGTTCCTCTTTTTTCTACAAACAACAGATGACACCTAACAACAGCTATAACATCATATTTCAATTACTCTTTACCATTGAAATAATAATAATCATATATTTTCTTTCTCTTGTCTGAACTATTTGACAACATTTTCTTTTTTTTTTTTAACTATCCCATTTTCAGATATCAAATCATAAGTACCGACTAATCCGGATTCAATTGACACTTCTAAAAGTGGTAAAATTTTTCCTATCGAATTTAAATGCAATTGCATTCTCAGCGTTCGAAACCTTTGCTTAAATCCATGGCCGGCTAAAAGGCTGTACAATTCGGCCTTATGCACAACGCCGAACTTTGCTTAGACCTTATTATGTATCATACAATTGTCAAAAAAAAAAAAAAAACCTTCATCTAAGCCCAACACTTTCCTCACATCCAAACAAAACACATATTAATAAGCCTATTTAGTTTTCCTTTAGCTTTACTTATACAAGTCCGTAAAAGCCCAAACAAAGCCTAAAAAGGTGATGGGTTTGGGTTGTCAGCAGTACGAGCCACAGCAATGCACGCTCGAATCATAGGGTTTGTAAATGAAAGAGCAATGGTTGCATAACCTTTGCATGTAACTACTACTTCCGTTTTCATCAATTTTTTATATTTTCTTTTTTGGTATTTTTTTAGATTGTTTACATTTCTATTTATAGTAAGTTTTGTAATTGTTTATTATTATATTTTTATTGGTATTGATGAAAAAGTAAGTTTTGTAGATGGTTAAATATTGTTTATTATTATTTCTGTATTGGTATTGGTGAAAGTGTGATTTATTGGTATGTAGTGAAAAGTGAATGTAAAGAATTGAGAAAAACAGAGGTAGTATTTATTATAGAAAATAGATTGCATGATGTAAATGTCTTTTTACTTTAATTCAAGTCCAATTTTGATATTTCGCATTAGACCTTTCAAATTTGTGAGACAGCCTTGCTTAAATCACAATAACCCCTTATCAGTTAAGTTTTATTTCAATGTTCGGTCACATTTCCATAATTTTCTTTTATCGGACTTTCCATACATTATACATATGAACACTGATTCATCAACATCACTCTCACTTTGATCATTTTCACCCACACTTAAATTTTTGTTTTCTATTTGGAAAATGATATTTCTATTATAATTTATACAACTGAATTTGCAATCGTATATAATTTATAATATAAAATAAATTTCGCATTTGATATTCAAACTTAGTACAAACAATCCAACGAATATTTATTTAAAAGAAAAAATTGAAAAGTTAAGAACTCTTGGAATCAAGAATTCTAGCCTTATGTGTTTTTTTTTTAAAAGAAAGCCTTATGTTTTTTTAGTTGTTAGTAGTAATAAATATGAGACTTAATAAATATGATTATAATGAATAATATAAATTGTAAAAAAGTTGATTAAATTTTAAAAGATGAATAATTTTGAGTTTAATAGTCTCAACGGTTCTACTTATTTTATGTGATATTTTTAAAACAGAGTCAAATCTGTAAACTGTAATTCTCTAAAATTGATAACGGGATTAAATATAAACACTCTATAATTTCATTTTTTTTTTTTTAAAATTTTAAAATAAAAAAAAAGTTCGACCACATATGCGGTCGTGCTTATAGTAGCCAACCCCAATTTATAATACAAAATAAATTTCGTATTTGATATTGAAACTTAGTGCAAACAATCCAACGAGTGTTTAAAACAAAAAAAAAATTGAAAGTTGAGAACTCTTAAAATCGAGAGTTCTAGCTTATGTTTTTTTGTTTAATGAAAGCTTTACGTCTTTTTTAGTTGTCAATCTAGTATTAATAAATATGAGACTTAATAAATATCATTAATGGGAAATGTTGTTTGTCTCACTGCCAGGCTGTCTCGCAGCACTGTTTTTCTTTTTTCTTTTTCCGACTCAAACGGTAGATTGTTTATACTGAATCCCGAGATCAATTGTAGTAGTTTACAATTCTCAAAATTTGACTCTGTATTGTAAATTAAATATAAAATAATTGAAACCGTTGAATTTACAGTCATATAAAATTTATCTAAAATTGATCTCGGGACTCAGTATATATAGATAATCTATCGTGTGAATCAAAAGAATTTAAAAAAAAAACTTCTCACATTCTCTCTGCAAGAACTATAGATATGCTCTATGATTATAATGGATAATATAAATTGTACAAAAGTTGATTAAATTTTAATAGATTAACAAATATTTGACTACTTTTAAAAAAAAAAAAAAGGTGGCATCACCAATAATCACCCAAAATTTGTATAATCTTAGGCATATTATTCGGTGTTTAGCGTAATTAAAGTTTTTTTAAAAGGACTTAATTAAAGTTTACAATTTGTGTAAATATTATGAAAAATATATATATAAAAAATAAAAAAAAAATAATGTGGAATCCATAGGAATAAGTGATTTAAGCCCTTCTATAGCATCGTCCGGAAAGCGAATAGCGGTGGCTTCATTCCAAGGAAAGGGTTGGCAAGGGGAGATTGAAGATTTACCGACTGATATTTATGTGATGAATGTGGAAAAGCCCACCTTAGCCCGAAAGAGAATTATTCGAAATGGGGGTGGCCAACATGGGGAAGTGAAGATGTCATTTTTTCCATTGAAAGGTCAGAAAATTTTGGGGTGTTTTCCGAGTTAATATTAGTATCGGAGAAACTATCCAGGTAATTGCGGATGGAATTTCTGCAACTACACCAGCGGCTATCAGTGCCACCAAAGTTGCGGTGGCAACTATCTGTCAGGAATCGAAGTTAACTGATGTTCGTGTAGAAGCACAATATAGGCATATTGAAATTTTTGATACAATGGCGTCGAGAAAACCTATTCAAATTACTCAAAAAAACTAGACCCAAAGCTGACCATTTCAGTCCATTTTTCATAGATGGTGGGAATCGGTTTGGTTACCATCGCTGCAAAAGTGACCTTCTCAAGGTATGAAAATACTCTCTATGTTTTAAAATAAGTGACTCACTTCACTTTTTACACTTTTTAAGAAATTTAGTTAATGTACTTTATTTGTAATAAATTATTAGTAGGATTAATGTATTACCTTTAGAAAGAAAAAAAATAAAATAAAATATCGGAAATTACAAAATAGATTAATGTTGAGAGTGAAAATGAAAAAATGGTTTACCTATTTGATCAAATTCATTAATTCACTAGTTAAAAATTGAACTTGAAAATTGCGTAGCGTGGAGATGTAGGAGTATTCAGGTTTCAGGTGCGTTTCCTACAGTTTCCAAAGATGGCTCTAAGCTTGCCTTTGTTGACAACGAGTTTAAAGCTGTTTGGATAGCTGATAGCAATGGATTGCGTATTGTTTTCGAGGTATATTTTCCTATTTCGGTTCTGCTTTTGGTCTTGATGTAAAACCCTCAGTTTTTATGAAATTTGATGTTAGGGGTAAAATATTCATTTTGCTTGTCTTAAAAATTTTAGAAGTGAATTTGATATTCTAAACATCTAAATATTAATCTAGATATTATTATGAGGTTTTTTTTTTTTTAAAAGTATAGAGTTAGTATTTAAATCATTTTGGGTGATTATTTAACTATTAGGCTTCTATTTATGATTTTTGGATATTTTAGTTTTGCTTAGAATTTTATTATTTATTTGGATAATTAACTATAAATAAATTAATAATATAATCAAACCAAGTTTTGAATTGGATATTTAAGTAGAAAAAAATAGGTTTTTAGGTTAGATTTGGATTGTGTGCCGTGCAAAGGTAGTGGAAAAAAAAAATAAATAAATAAAACATTGGGGAAAGAAAGAAAAGAAGAGAGGAAACGGTTTTATTATTGGTTTGCATGAAAGACAGGAGGAGAAGTTATGGAACCCTAATATTGGGTTGCCATAGTACCGCTTGTTTTCGGGTGCCGCAACCAATAGGCAGGATTTTGTTTAAGTTTCAAATGAATTCATAGGGATGTCATGCATTAAGAGTGGTGTAGAATTGGTGGTTTGAATATACAGATGGTGTTGATCTTGGAGTGCGGTTGGGAGGTAATTCGTAATTTAATTACTACTTCCATAGTTCAATTCACATGCATTCTAATTGGTATTTTAACGGTATTTTTTTTATTTGTATTTGTCTTTATCTTGATCAATAAGAAATTGGAGTTTTACAATAGTTTGACCGATAGAATGTTATAACCTAACAAGTTTACATTTTGAAAAGAAAATGTGTTTGTGCTTTTGATAAATTTAAATTGGATAACTCTAACTTATGTTATTTTTATGCTGCCATCTTAAAATTTCAAACTTGAATTTTTTGCGAGTTAAGTATTTTTGAAGAGAAAACGAGTTTTGTTGGACTTGAAATTTTGCAGAATTGGGATTCTATATGTTAGTTAGTTTTCACTATGAATTTTTGTGGAATTTTCTAGAGTCGTATGATTTTATTTTGAGTCATATAAAGGCACTGCTGTCAATTTGATCCTAACTCATAACTGATTTTGTGAGGACTATTTGAGTGATCTATTGAACTTCAATCAGTCTGAAATTTTTCAGGAATGATATTTTAATGTTGACGTATATTCTATAAAAGTTTCAGAATTTTTAGTTTAAAGAATTATTTTCTATGAATTTTTAAAGTTAGTAGCTGTTTCGATGAATTTTGATGACATCTAACTCTAAATTTTGTAAATTTTCTTTTAGGTGAGTTTTATTGTTAAATTGAGTTTAATTAAACTTCCAAAATGATTTTTAACAGTCTGAAATTATTTTTAATATTTAGTTCATGCATCATTTTGTTTATTCATAATAGGTATCATCATGTCTTATTAATAGTATGTTATTCATTTAGGAGTTTTTTGGTCAACACTCGGGATCCGACACGGTGAATTTTTAGCAGCGGGAACCGAGGTAAGTTTTATGGGTGTATTTGATTATTTGTGATATGCTAGTTCTTAGATGTCTAAGCAATATTATATATAATACTACATCCGTTTTTGTCAATTCTTTACATTAAAAATAGCATGATTAGATTCAAGTTTAGTGTTGATAGTTTGATGGTTTGGGTTAGTAGATTAAAGTATTATTTATATATAACTTAAGTACAATAATCATACTTTATAACGAATCTAAAAATACTTTAATCTACCTAATCCAACCTATCAAACTATCAATACTAAACTTGAATCTAATAATGTTGATTTCAATATAAAGAATTGATAAAAACCGAGGTAGTATATTATAGTCCATTCGTATATATTATTCTTTCGATTTGATTATTAATCTTTCTTTGTTGACTAAATCTTCTATATGTTTAGAGACGGCGAAATGAATCTACTTGTTATTGAATATTTGAATGTTTGATCTGATTGATGTTATTTGGTTTCAGTAATATTGATATGTCGGGATTGATTGAGAGAATTGTTATTATTTTTGTTTTTGATATGTTTTGTGGAGCAATAAGAGTGGCATAATGCTAGAAATAATTGTGGGACAGGGATAAGGAAGGCTTCTGAAATTATGTTGCAGGTCTTCCCGACATACCTATATTACATGTTTAATGATGTGGAACTTGTTTTGTTAGACTTTTCCGACACACATGAAACTTACAGAGCATATATATAAAATGCTCATACCCTATTAAATTTTCTTGCAGGTTCCCGACATTCTTCAAGGTGAGCCTCGTATTCTTTCTTCTCGAACCCAGCATTCGAGTCTTGTTAGCTTATTTGTTTAGTCTTATTAGATATCTATTCTAGTTGATTTCCGGATTGTATAATTTTAAACTATTGTATTTGCATTTGTAATTTGAAAAGAAATTTTTAGTTAGTGATTTTTATATAGTTTTGCATTCTGGTATTTATTTTAAAAGTTTGTGTAGTCAGACTTCGGTTTGGTTGCACGCTGGTCTCAACCCTCGGTTTTGGGTCGTAACACTTGATCTCAATATTCATGTAAAATTGGAGAGTTTTGTATTGTAGACCAAAGGCATAGACAATATTTTTTCCTCGGTATGGAACCAAAATCTTGAAAAAGATAATGTATTGATGGGGCCTACTTTCAATGCCCACAAGCAATTGGAAATTTGTGACATTCCCAATGTGTCTAGCAGTACCAGGCAACCCCGCAGCTGGCTCAAGGGTCGTTCAATAATGCATTTCCGTTCACCAATCCTGACGGTAAGTAGCTCATATGTTGTTCTAAAATTTGTGTTGATGAACATGTTTGTACATTTACACTTCTTGAATGACTTCTGAATTTGTAATAGGTACAAAATTGGTTTTTCGATCTACGAGGGACTGAGGAGATAAGAAATACAAGAATGTATACATCATGGAAGACACGATGTTTGGGGAATATGGGAATGGTAAGCTAACAACGCTAACAAATGGGCCTTGGATAGACACACATTGCCAATGGTCTCTGAAGGGAGATTGGATAGTATTCTCCTCAACGCACGAAAAGCCTAAAGATGCACTGGAAACCGATCATGGTCTTGATCCAAGATATTATGCAGTGTATTTGGTGAGAGCAAGTTACCCATCGGTTGTGATTAGGGTTATACAAAGTGGGGATGATCTTGCAGGGCATGTAAACCATCCTTTTTTTAGTCCTGATATGGAAAGCATAGTTGTGGCCGTTGATATTGCTGCGGTGACTGTCGAGCCGATTTCTTTACCCCTTTTTATCCACTCTGTCAGACCGTATGGAGATATTTTTTCTATCGAAATCAATCAAGATGACATGAGAAAGAACAAGGATGTCAAAGAATTCAAACACATTACACATAGTAGATATGAGTATGCTACTCCCTAGTGGACTATGTTCTGGACCAATGACCTGAATGCGAAATGGAACCTGCTCTTAAAGAAGGATTCCTATAAACCTTAATGCCCTTATGCTTATCCTGATGGAGGTGAAAGTTGGCATATGACTGACCACCTTTGCATCCCCAAAAGATGTTGTTAGATTTACGGGCTTGTTCAATCATATATATAAATATATATATAATTTGTTTCATGTTCCAACAAGTGTAGAACCATGACGACCACACTAATAATTTCTTGTTTGTTTCTTTTAAAGCTTATAGATTGCTCTAAGTCTAGACAAACATATATAAGTCTTATTTTTATTTGGGGCTTTTCTGCTTCTCACAAAAAGATTCCACTATTTCTAAAGATAAAGAGGAGGGAGATTTGGAATTAGATTCATTTAAGCAATTCATCAAACGTGTTGATTGCAAAACAATATATAGCGTAATCAAATGAAAAATTCAAATTCTTAACCTAGGCAAAAAATTGAAAAATTCAAACTTTAAAACAAATAAGAAATACCCAGATCAAGAAATGGATTAAAAGAAAATACCCAGATTAAGTTAAACTAACATAATCAAGATTTTATTATGAAAAATAAAGAAGCTCGCTTGCATAAACCAAAAGCTCACACAAGAAGTTGAAATTACATAATAAAAGATAGCCACCACTAATCCACAAGTCAAAAATCAAACACCCTTGTTGATAATTTTTCCAATGGATTGAAGAGCTTGAATAGCAGCCTGAATATAGAAGTTAAGTGCTCCAGCAATTGGAGCAAGAGGATTCTGAGCAATTTCTTCCTTAACATCTTCATCAACTGATGGCAATGGCTGACTTGGATCTTCATCAAACTTCTTAGCTTGTTCAAGGTATTTATCCATCCGAGGTGTCGAAAACAACCTCAAACCATCCAAATCTCCTCTCGCCGCAAAACGCTGGCGATCATGAGAAGTTTCAGAGGAAATTGCAAATGGACGGCCTTGATTTTCATAAACATCTTGTGTTTGCATCAATTTTAGAAGCTGTTGGAACTCTGTCTTCATCATTTCAACTAAAGGATTAGCTTCTTCAACCACATCTTCCAATGAATTTTGTGCTTCTACTAGTTTGTCCCTTGCATCGTCCAGTTTCTCGTTATCAGCCATGGTTCTTGCCTCTTTAATCATATCGACTGACTTGAGACGGGTCAGCTCCGTCACCACTTCCGGCTTGTCTACTTGATTAGAGATTGCTCTGGTTCGGCTTACATTGATAAATGCTAGTGGACCTTCAAATGGTTTTCCTCCAATGCTGCATATATGCATACATACTGTATTATATTAGTAACAAACTACAGATAAAAACACGCTTTTAAGTAGTGAAATTTCGTATCGCTGATGATAACGATACGAAATTTCATTGCCCATGCTCATTTTGGAAAATGGAAAAAAATGTGCACAAATTTATTCCAAAACGACTAAATATAGGAGATCTTGAGATAGTAGTACTTATATAAGTGGGAAATCTTGAGGATATCTCTTCCACGGCCACGGTTACGGTCACTATCAATCTCCGGGAGAAGGAGGACTACTATAATCTTACGCACTTCTTTGCTGTAAAGATCCCCGAAGGAAATCGATACAGAACCAACAGAATCATCCTTAGTTTGTGGGTAGTTTCCAGCAAAAACTTGGTCTATTGTTGATTCAATTTGAGTGACAGTGAGTTTCAGGTCCTGAACAACCACAGTCAAAAGTCCAGCCAAACACATAGAAAAAGCTTTGCTCAAATCATCTATGTTTTGAACATCAGAAAAGGTTCCTCCCATACTTTTATCTGCAACAACCTTCAGCACCTATATGCATATTATTAAAAAAAACTAGAGTTAGAATATTATATCGAAATTGCAAGGGCAATAAATTATTGCCATTCCATTGCGTTTCTAGATTAAATCTACCAGGTCTCTAAAATTTCGGCCGCGAACTTACCCTGGGATCATGTTTCTTGCCAAAACCAAATGTGTGCACAGGCACATTCCCAGGATCAACCTGAGCAGCATCGCCACGGCAAGTCTGCTTACCATCAGACATAAGCATAATACCCACCACACGACCACCGCCGTTATTTTCCCGGTCACTAAGCACTTTCAGGCCAGTTTTCAGGCCAGCTCTGATATTAGTGAGGCCATTAGCAACAAGACCTTTGATTATATTTTCGAGCTCTGGTTGAGATGTTTCAGTTATCTGCCTTAACGGGCATAACCGCTTAGCAGACTTCGCGAATGTAACAATGGATAACCGATCAATGGAGCTAAGTTTTCTGATAACAAATAGCATTGCAGTTTTCAGTTTCTCTAGCTTATCATCATCTTTCATACTTGCACTAACATCTAGCACCACCACGAGGTCCAATCCTGACCGGTCATTTGTGGAATCTCCACCGGTAAGTTCGAGTAACACCTTCTGCTCGTGTTCCTCAAACGGTGCCGTATTGTTGTTCTTGCTTGTTAGTTGAACTCTTCCTTCAACAATTGGTATTGGTCTTGGTCCTGAAATTACAAAAACATTATGATTTAATTTATTTAGAAATGAATGAAATTAAATAAAATTTCTGCAAAATGTGTAATATTTGGTTATTTTATTCACCGGAGTCTGGAGGGGTAACGATGGGCTCGTCATCGTTGAAGCTCATTTTGGCTTGAAAATTGATACTTAGGCAGTTCTTTTACTGGAATTTTTTTGCTAGGTTTTTGTGTTTGAAGGGTTCACTTAATATTGTAGTCTAATATAGTGTGCTGTGTAGGAGATAATACCATACTTCATGACTTCATTTGATAAAGGTCACCTCTGGTATACGATCTAACGGTTCTTAAAATTTTAATTATTATTATTATTATTATTATTTAATAAATAATAATAATTTTTGTTAAAGGAACAAATAATTATTATTTAGTCCCATATTTTTACATAATATTTAGCACTTTATAAAATACTACTCTTAAAACATTTAACAACAAATAAAATAGTTAAAAAATACACTAAAACAACTAAGGGTAAGGCTAGGTTTCTCAATCGAGAAGCTCGATAATTTGGCCTTTCTTTTTTTCAACTCACATGGTAGATTGTCTATACTGAGTCCAGAGATCAATTTCAGTGGATGACAACAAAGAGTCTAATTTTACGAACTGTGGAGCACTGAAATTGATCTCGGAACCGAGTATAAACAATCTACCATTTGAGTAAATAAAAAATAAAAAAGAACTAATTGCTTCGAGAGGTCTCGAAACGAGAAGAAAAGCTTTAGTCAATAACTACTACCTCCGTATTTTTTTATTCTTAACGTTTCTAACAGCATGAGTAGATTCAAGTTTGGTGCTGATAGTTTGATAGGTTGGGCTATGTAGATTAAAGTATATTTAGGTTACTTATAAAATACAGTTGTTGTATTTTATAACTAACCTAAATATACTTTAATCTACATAGCCCAACTTATCAAACTATCAGCACCAAACTTGAATCTACTCATGCTGTTAGAAACGTTAAGAATCAAAAAATACGGAGGTAGTAATACACTAAAATTCTCCAAACTTAAATGATTGCTTAAGTTTCCAACAAAAAAAATAATAGTAAAAAAATTATAAATCTCTAAAAGTTAAATTCAAGAGTCATAAAATTTATACGAATACTAGCATCAATATCAGGAGAATAGCATACCATATGATTGAAAATAAAGGATTTGAATTATTTTTATCCATGATTTAAATATCTATACTTATTCTAAAACTTACCTAATATAATTTAGAGCATAAAATAAATAAACAATTTGTAAATTGTATTTAATTTTCAACAAATTATAATTATTTTTCTTTTTTATGAAATTGTGAAATTCATTAATAATAGTTTTGAGCCACAAATATCGCCCACATGAATATCTTTTTTATTCTCTTTTTATTAATCGTTATAAAAGAAAGGAGTAAAAAAAAAAAAAGGAAGCATGGACCGTACATAGATATAAAGGTTTTTTTTATTTGTTGTGCTGGATCAATACAAATAAGCAAGAATTTTATTATTCGATATGCTTTTGGACCATATTTCCTTTCTGTCATTTCATCAAATTATTTTGATTTGCTTGAGGTTTCTTTTTTTTTTTTTGTCTTTTTGAAATGGAATTATTACACGTTTTGTTCAATCTCAAAGGTATTGGTCAATAGGGCATCCTATGACTTAATTAGTATTTTCACTCTTTTCTTTTTTACAATTTTTAAGATAATACAATAATTTGATTTACTGATTTTAGCATGGAATTATAAGTGGTAAATTATGCTTTAATTATTGCTCCTTCATCAATTCCTCCACCTTATTGCTTTAAATATTCTTCAACATTTATTGATAGAGACAATCAAATCAACTCTACATTTTGAGCTCAATAATAATAATGTTTTAGCAAATCCGACACATGCAAAATGCCAATTTCAAGACTAATAATTCGAATCCAACCCTGACTTGATTTTGATCGATACAAAATTGGATTGTATCTTGACTTAAGTTTTGTAATAAAATGGTATTCTCGATTAAACCTGACGCATGCAATCACCTAAGCATCATACCAATTTTATATATGGACATATAATGCCAAAAGTATTTTTGCCCCAAAACTATTATTAATATTAGTATCAGTAAGTTGAAATTCAAATAAGACCATGTCTACTAATTTAATTTCATACGTAGGAGAATTTTTTTTTTTTTTTTTTAAAAAAAAAAAGACAAAGACCCATGCTTCCTCTCTTTCCCCTTTTCTCTCTATACTCTTTCTGCTACTAGAAGCTCTGGTGTGGTGTTTACAGGGCTGCTGCCGGTGTTCTTCATCAGCGGTAGCCCTCTTTCTTGTCTTTCTTTTCTTTTCTTCCTTCATTGTTATTTTTTTTTCTATTGGTTTTTTAGGTTGTTTTTTCTAATTTTCTTGGGATTAGTCCTTGTTTGTATTGTTAGTGATAGATCTACCTTATTTTGGACCAGATCTACAAAAGTTTCGAAGTTTTTATCTTTTGTTTTGTAGATCTACCTTGTTTGTATTGGTATTTGGCATGTGATATGATATTCTTGTTCTTTCTTCTATGGTCTCCAAATTATCCTTTCATGGATGTGTAGATGTAATAGCTCAACATGTGACTGGATATTCATCTCGTGGCTACTATATATGTGGAGGATTCAGGAGTATCTTAAAGTTCAATATTCAGATTTAGTCTTATTTGCTTTTAAAACTATCAAATAATGAATAAAAGGATATTTAAATAAGTTTATCTTATTATATAAATGAAAAAAAAAGGGAGTAAGTTTATCTAGTCTTTTCATAAAATTAATACAAAATTAATTACCTTTTTAATAAGCGTGAAGAACAAAAAATGCCACTTAAAATAGAATAGGAGAGTATTATACTACCCCGTATTTTATAATTTTTTACATTTCTATTTTTGGGTGTATTTTTTGGTTCTTTACATTTTCATTTATTGTAAGTTTTGTTATTGTTTATTATTATTTCTTTATTGGTATTGGTGAAAAAGTAAGTTTTTAAAGGATTAGTAATTGCTTATTATTATTTCTGTCTTGGTATTGGTAAAAAACTTATTTGTGTTGATATTGATGAAAAATAAATGTAAAAAAATCATAAAATACAGAAGTAGTATATAATGTAAACAGAAAATAACAGCCTTACTTTATTGTTTCATAATAAACACTAACTTGCTTAGGGGGAAAAATAGAAGGTTACAAAAATCTTGTTTCCAATTACGGATTAGGGGTGTGGTAATCACCTCAAAGTCCTTAGTAGTTTCACGTTTATTGTTTAGACATATAAGCTTGAACTAGAGTTTGGATTCAATAAGTTAAAACAACTTTGTATTGTTTATTGTTTCTTTTAATTTGATATAAGCCAAATTTGTAGACAAGCTTTATAAAAAGTCAGACTTGCCAACAAGTTCAACAAAGCCAAGTTCATAAATCAAGTTTGAGTCCAACTCATTTATTAAATATAGTTGAGAACTCAACTCGTTTATCTTCTGAGCTTCTGAGCTGTTTCAAAATGCATTCTTACCTAGCTGAGTTTTTGATTAGTTCACACTCGATTGCACTCATTGACAATCCTCTTGAAATTGGTTTTTTCCTTCCTCTTTATTGCAAGGAAGACTTGGGTGTATGTATACGAGATTCCATACGAAGACAAGGTGGAAAAAATAATACTAATAAATTGATGGTTTACATATAAATTTTGAATTAGTGTGACACAGGAATTTTGCTGATATATGAAATTTCGATGAACACAATCATTTTTTACACTTATTACTTTACCTTACTTATTGGAGCTCATATTTTAGGAAAGTGTTTTCAATTTCATTCAAAAATTTATAATTAGATGAAAATTAAAATTATAGTATATAGTAAATTTATTATAAGGTTAAAAAGGGAATAAATTTGCAAAAACGTGTATCACTAAAGCTGAAAGTGAAAGTGTATATGATGGTCCAATATGAACGTCACTTGACGATCAATTTATTCTATTAATAATTAATAAACCAACCTTATCCTTGTCTCATAATACCAATTTATACCTTTCAAGATTCGTATCCCTATTTTGTCTGTTTCCCATCAATAATAATAATTAATAAACCAACCTTATCCTTGTCTCATAAGATCAAACTGTTAACTAGTAATCTGCCGAAGTAACGAATAGAATAATAACTTTCTCATCGAAAAAAATAATAATAATAATACCAATTCGTGACTTGACCTTTCAAGATTCCTGTCCCATTTTATCTTTTTCTTTTTTACTTTTTGCATGGTCCAATTTCTTTGAACGTATACCTTCATTTTCACCCTATCGTCCCCAAAAGCCTGATTCCATAAATCATGGCTTTTATATACCTTCATTTGCACGCAATGGTCCCCAAAAGCCAAATTCTATAAATCATGGCTTTATATACCTTCATTTTAGTTTTGAAATCAATTTTAACGACCCGCAATCTTTAAATTTGACTCTGTATTATAAATCACATAAAATAAATAAAATCACTACCCAATAGTTCTAATTATTTTATGTGATATTTATAATACAAAATCAAATTTGCAAACTATGAGTCCTTAAAATTGGTCTCAAAATTTGATAAAATTGCAGAATTTGAAATCATTCTTCATTGAAGTAAGAATTAAGCAGAATACTGAAGAACAAAAAATATTACAAAATCATTCTTCTTTCTTCAATGGTCACTTCTCCCTGCAACTAATTCTTTTTCTTCTTTCTTCTTTTCCACACCACCATTCTTGTTGCAATTGCTTCTCAAAATGCTTCTCACTCCTAATAGGATTAAATACAGACATTCAATTATTTAATTTGAAAAAAAAATATAAAAGATCAAAAAAAGCAAACAAAAAATGAAAAATTGTCCGCATATGATGATGTTCGGAAAGTAGCATCACCCAACAATATTACCGTTATCATTAATAAAAGCCATCAATAAGTGGCATATCAACACAACCAATTGTAGTTTTACCAAATAATTAATGGATTTGTTAAGGTATATGTCGACATTGTTTAATTGATAATTAATTAAAAATACACAGGACATACTTATATATATATATATGATTTTCAAATGGGTTGAGCATGGGTGAGTTAGGGCCAGGTTTCCTAAAATCCGTCCTCGCCCTGCTCACTGATATGTTGCCTGCCCCGTTGCGGGTTGGGTTTTTAGATCATGGATCGGTCAGGCATTTATCAAGTTTATCCACAGATTTTTTTATTTCAAAAAATGAATTAAAAAAAAAAAGATTTAAGTATTTTTGATGTATTTAAATTATGAAATAAGATCAATTAATTATATAATTTATCAAATAAATTAAATAATTCAATTGATAATATAATAATTACTACTTCTACGTTGAACCTCATTTATCAAATTTATATATTAATTATTCATAAATTTCAATAAAATATATAATTTATAGTAAACTTTATAAGTTAACATACTCATTATCATTTAGAATTTTTAAATTATTAATAAAATTATAATATTATTCTTGGGTGGAGCGGGTTGGCGGGTATACTAAAACTCGTCCCTGCCCCAAACCCGTTGCAGGTTTCATAATTACAACCTATCCCCGCCCCATGCCCCAATGGATCGAGTAAAATGTGCTTCGCGTGGGTCGGATTTCAACGAGTTCCTGCCATATTGGATTAAATATTCAACCCTAGTTGCACGTATCTGCTCATTTAGTTACTCATTATTTGATTTTGTGACACTTCTAACATATAATTATATGTATTTTTTAAATGTATAAGTTATTAGCAAATTTTAATTAAGTTAGAAAATAATTTATTTTTTATTATTTTATTATAATTTAGATTTTAGAAAAAGATAATTACTTAATTGTATTTATAATTAAAATGGCATTATTTGAATTTAATTAATTAATAATTAAAATAATATTTTTTATAAAATATAATTTAAATTTGATTAATTAATTATCAAAATAATATTTTAAAATACGATTTGAATTTAATTAATTAATTATGAATAATTATATATTATTTTTTATTAGAATATAATTTGAATTTAATTATAAATAATTATATATTATTTCTTATTATAATACAATTTGAATTTAATTAATTCATAATTAAAATAATATATTTTATTTAAATTTAAATATTTAATAAATAAAATAGAATTTCTTACTATATTCATTTTATAATTAATAATGGATTGCAGTAATCTTTCCAAACAAATATAGAATTAATGAATTTAAGAAAAATGCTATCCATTCATCTTTAGGTGAAGATTTCCATCAAAGAACAATAAAGAACATGTGTATCATGCATACCCCCCTTGTCCTAGGGCCCCTATCCAAATAATGTAGTATATATGTTTCGAAGTGTCTGCTCACTCACTCAGTTACTTACTCTTAGAAAAATCCTCCATTAAAGAAAACAAGAAAGCCATACTAATGGGGGAAGCAAGAGGAAGCATTGCTTTCTTTGCAACTTACAGACCGCCAGTACCCTTAGACATATTTTCTTGCCCAGTTCCACCGTCGTCCAGGACGGATGAGCTTCATTTGACCGACGGAATATCCTACAACTACAACTGCCATATCATTCCTTCTGAAGCTCTTAAAACAATCATCAAACGTCCTAAATTAGCCACCGAAGCCAAACCTTCCGATGTCGATTCCGGTAGACTTTCCGGCATGATTTTTGTCTCTGAAAGAGACACTCTTGAAACACTTTACATAGCTCTCCGGTTCAATGACAGTCCGCCGACAGTCAAAGTCTTCAGTTTCGCTGATGTTTACGGTACATTTAACGGCGTCCGGTTGGAAGATAGTGGTAGTATCGCCGGTGGTTATAAGGACGGAAGTAAGACTATTGATTATTCTTTAGTATATGTTACTACTAAAGATGAAGCCAAAGATCGCCGTCAGCCGTGGACGGCGGTTTATAAAACCAATCTTAGAACTGCAAAAACTGAGCGGCTTACTCCATTAGGTATGTTTCAGAATTTTTTAAGATTTCCTAAAATAGAGCTGAATTAAACACCAACGGATAAAATTTTGATTCTTCTTTCAGAATTCTTTTAGATTTTGTAAAAAAATTGCTGAATTAAACACAAACGTATCAAATTTCGTGAAATTTTGAATTTTCTTTCAGAATTTTTTAAGATTTTGTAAAGAAAAAAAAAGCCGAACTAAACATGAACTATCGAATTCCCGTCGAAAATTTGAGTTGGTTTTTATTTCTTCTGTAGGAGCAAGTGATTTAAGTCCTTCAATTTCACCATCTGGGAAGAAGATAGCTGTAGCTTCATTCCAAGGAAGAGGTTGGCAAGGGGAGATTGAAGATTTACAGACTGATATTTATGTAATGAATGTCGACAAGCCACCTTTAGGTCGGAAGAGAATCATTGAAAATGGCGGATGGCCAACATGGGGAAGTGAAGATGTCATTTTTTTCCATAGAAAAGTTGGTGAATTTTGGGGTGTGTTCCGAGCTGATGTTAACACCGGAGAAACTGTCCGGGTGACTCCGGACAGAATTGATGCTGTAACTCCGGCAGCTATCAGTGCCACCAAAGTGGCTGTGGCAACTATTCGCAAGAAATCAAGTTTTACTGATGTCCGAGTAGAGCTACAGTATAGACATATTGAAATTTTTGATACGACGTCGCCAGAAAATCCTATTGCGATCAGTCAAAAAACTAGACCCAAAGCTGACCATTTCAATCCTTTTGTGATTGATGGTGGGAATCGCATTGGTTACCATCGTTGCAAAAGCGACCTTCTTAAGGTATATATTATTCTTCTTCTTTTTTAAAATTATACGGTAACACGGTACAGAAATAAAGTACATATTTCTTTTTTTTAAATTATACAGTGACACGGTACAGAAATATGACACGTAATTAGTACATACAATTATATATATGTATATACTAATTGAGATTGAATTTGGAAATTTCGCAGAAGGGAGATGAGTTTGAAAGAAATTTCCACAAGTTAGAGTCTCCACATAAAGATGTAGGATTGTTCAGGGTCTCAGGCGTTTTTCCAACATTTTCTTCTGATGGCTCCAAGCTTGCCTTCGTTGACAATGAGTTTAAAGCTATTTGGTTAGCTGATAGCAACGGATTGCGTATTGTTTTCGAGGTACATTGTACTAGTTTTGTATTTGGTCTTAATCTAAAGATTCATGTTAATTTGGAATTCAAATTTTGCCCCTCAATGGAGACATCTGATTAAGAGCAAAAAAAGCCATAACCCTCATACCAACAAGTAAATGTCTTGTGTGGTTTAGGCACTCAAGGTTGTAATGATTTTGATGAGTTTTGTTTGTGTAGACCAAAGGTCCAGACAACGTCTTTTCACCAGTATGGAACCAAAGTCCAGATAAGGATACCCTCTATGCCTGCATTGGACCTTCTTTCAATGCTCACAAGCCATTGCAAATTTGTGCCTTACCCAATGTGTCTAGTGGTTCGCGGCAGCGCCGGGAACTGACAAAAGGGCCATCCAACAATGCCTTCCCATCCACCAATCCTGACGGTAAATAGATAGCTCATATGGTTTTCAAGAATTGTTAATGATGAACTTGTTTATTGTGTTATAAATCCTGAATGGCTTCCAAAATTGTAACAGGTACGAAATTAGTTTTTCGATCTACAAGAGATGGAGGGGAAAAGAAACACAAGAATCTGTACATCATGGAAGACGCAACTGTGGGGGAATACGGGGAGGGTCAGTTAACAAGGCTAACAAATGGACCTTGGACAGACACACATTGCCAATGG
>CATIWJ010001228.1:0-14754 GCA_949640765.1 Croton laevigatus | reverse complement strand
CATCACCCGATTTCTGTTCCTTTCCGTAAATAAAACTCGATTATGACCTGACAAATAAAAATTGACAGAATAAGTACTAAATAATTGAATTAACCACCAATTATAAGCAAAGTTAAATAATAATTCCATATAAAATTATGTATAATTTAGCACCTATCAGAATGCCCGCGACTATATCGTCTCGAGCGCGACGTCCTTGCTGGGGTTTTGTCACGCCCACGACCAAGGTGTCTCGCGCGCGACATCAACGACAGATTTTAGAATAACTGTTATTTCAATCAAAATGAGTTTTGATCATATCACAAATGTTGTATCATCTTGAATAAAGACATGATTAAGACTAGTAATACACATGAAACGTTGAGCATGTATTATGAAAGGAATGAACGCATATGACACTTGATAATGATCTTATTTGAATGTATGAAATGATGTGAACTACTTTAAGCTCACGTGGCTCGCTTTAGAATGCTAGTGATAAGAATACGATGCATTGTAGGGTTAAAATCGCGGATATGATATGGAAATGATACATAATATGTTATGCAAACCGTATTGGCGATACAGTCTACAAATGGCTATACGGAATACATGTTGAAAATGGATAAGAATGAGAATACAACTTATGGTATCGGCATATAAGTCTACAAATGGCTATACGGGATACACATGAGGGCCCCAATTCTTATCGTCGAGTTCTTTTGAGTGCCACAAGAGCTAAATGATGTTTTGAACGAATAATGTCGTATGTCAAAATGTGTTTACTTGATTTCAATACAAAGATTTATGATATTCTATTTTGGTGTTTTCCAATGCTTTCGTATAAATGTTGTATTTCAACTTCGGTTAAAGCATCCACTGAGCAATAGTTTACTCAGCGAGTTTACTTGTCTAAACTCATAGGCTGAAGTAGTAGCAGAGCCAAGCATTCGTCGAAGCCGGTCATTCAGCACAGCAGTCTACATACTCTTTTGGTATAGCTTTTGTCATTTTGTAATAGTTAGGCTCGGCATGTACATGAATTACTAGAATGTAATTGGTCATGTAAACTTATATTCTTTTGGACTTTGGAATATTTATATGTATAGTGGAAACTAGCTCTATATGATGTGGATATTTATATTACTTTAAGAAATAAATGCATATTTAGGTTTGCCGACTCGAAAACCAAGAAAGTAGTAACGTTTCTTCTAGACTCATTCGTGGGTCCAGAAGGGGAGTTACACGTGTAGCCCTCTTATAGGTCTACTTCGGTAAGCTTATAAAGGGTGTTACAAAAACAAAGTGAAATGCAAGAAAAAAGAATGGCCCTTGTAAGGTTAGGATTTTTTTCACTTTAGTTTCAAAATTCCTTTATAATGTTTATAAGAATATTTTTTTTTCATGATTCATATATGTCAAGATTCTTCTGATGTATGAATTATAACTTTTTGCATTTACATTGTTTAATAAATTCTAACTTAAATGAGAACATGCTTGCAATAAATTTGATTCCACCATCTTCAATAGATATTATATATAAATTCTTACGACTCATTTAATGTATATTATGCATTTATTAGTATTTGTAATTTGCTATTCTTTTAAACACATTTCTCTATTACCCGGATCAAGTGGATAGCTTCTTGGTGAAGTTCACACCAGAGATAATTAAGGAAAACATTATGGTAAGATTAAATAGTAGCCTAATTGAAGTGGACAGCTTGACTTTTTTACTATTTTTTAAACTTTTTAATGGTCAATTTTTCATAAAAATTATAGTTTATTTAACAAATAATGAATAAAAATGCTTTTATTTAACCCTTGCCACCGAAAGTTCTGTAATGCACATTGGGAAGCCATTGCTACCAAACCAATTATCCTTCAAGTTGACGATTGCAACAAATTGTTCTGGCACTAGATACAATTAGGTGGGAGAAAAAGACTATTATTTTGGGCATATGAGTGCAAAGGATGTTTGGTTGCTATGATATGCAGGGCTAGTTGACTCTTTATTTTAAGGACATCAACTTTAGGTCTTTTAAGGTTGCAACATTCAATGACTTACAATAGGAATTGGATTATAGAACCAATGCATGGGCTACTGAGTTTCAGTTTCACAATCATCCAACCATAATGTTTAGGCAAAGCATGGAGGTAGGTGCTACTTCTTATTCTCCTACAAGCATTAGAGTCACCTTCCATAGCACTTTCACCTTAGTACATACTTGTTCACTCTGATTTTGAACTAAATGAGAAAGATGTTACAGTAACCATGAAGAAGTCCTTAATTGATTACTTTTACCGCAATAAGCTCCTAGTACAAATAATTTTCATATTTTTGGATGTTTTTGTTAACACTAACATTATTTTTATGAGATGCCTATATATTCTTCTAATTTATTATTTAGACTATAAAATCATAATATAGACACCGATTTCTACAAGCGGTATATGATGGGTAGGATAGGATGGTGACATTGTGCCAATTGACAAACCATTAAATGCAAGTGTAACAAATATCCGGCTTGTAAGATAGCAACACTAACATGTCTTGGATCTTTTTTTAGAAAGGCTTGGTGGTGTGCAAGTTAATGTTAATTTTCATAATAAACTATGATAGGGAGAAGTCATTAAATGTCTACATCACTAAGCCATCTACAAATCTGTGCCCCAATTAGGGAGAAGATCACCAAATTTGTATTGTGCATTTTGCATTTACTTAGTAGTCAGGATAATGCTATTTTTTTTTGTTCTTCATGATTATGTTAGCCCCATATATTCTATAATGAGCAACAAAACTTGGAGATGTGTAGTTTTGTTTTTGGGTGGTAAATCTCTTTAGGGATGATGGATTGATATGTTAGTTTTTTAGAAGATTACACTCGATTATACAACACAAATGGAATGATATATTAGTACTATATTATATTCAAGTTGCCGAGTTTATTTTTTACTTTTACATAATGGAAAAAAAAAAGTATTGCATTTGTCACTTACATGTGTCTGAATTAAACACATTGAAGCTAATTCATGCAATAAAACATAAAGAGAAACTAAACATACTGATGACATGGAATTAACCTTTTATATTTTTTTAAGTTCTTTATCATTGTCCACGGAGACAATAATAATATAAATTATTTTAACTATTAATATAAGTCACATATTCTCAGCCCACAAATCAATGTTGGGCCTTGCCATGAAATTAAGCCATTACACACTTTCTTCCATTTATTTCTACTTGCTAATTGTTTTTACATTGATAAATATTAAGAAAATTAACATAGCATTTTAAATTAATTTTATCGCTATTAAAATAACATTCTAAATTGATATTCTCCCTATTTCGATGATAACACTACTAAAGATTAATAGACATTGGCCTACAATATAGTACATGAGTTCTTCTTGAAGTTGGCAAGGTATGCACAAACTGCTTTAATGCTTCCCTTGTAACACCCCTTAACTCGACTACTATTAGCCAATCTAAGTGTGCTACAACTGATGCAACTTGGTATACAGAACATTACCTCAGAAATTTTTTCCCTATTTACGCTGTTGTCGTTCTGACTTTTGACTGATCTTCATAGCATTTGCCATGCTAAGTGCTTCTGGTGAGCCTGACTTTACTTGACTTTTTCGATTTTCGTTGTGACTTTTTGCAGCCTACAAGTTTAGCAAACACTAAACTTACTAAGTTACTAACTCAGTGGATACTTTATACTTATTTAATGCCAATTCACATGCTAATACCAAATATTTCACACATAGCAAACATTTGTAGCATGTACCATATCAACAGCACAACATTGCAAATTACATATATATATATATATATATATATAAACAAGAATAAATTACCAAACTTGATATTAATGTCGCATCTGCTCCTTGTTCGTCTCATGGATCCCTATGGTTAGATTTTCCCTGTTGATTTCTCTAACAAATCTCAATTTAATTAATTTCTCATTTTACTATATAATTTCTCAAATGTTTCTATTTTCGAATTCCTATTATGCTTTACTTTAATTCCATTTATTTCTATTTGCAACTCTTGTCTCATAATTTAACTTCTATCTTGATACCGAATTATTATTTTTTAAAATTATCTTGAAAAAATTATTCATTCATTAATCCTATAATTAATTTCTCTAATAGTTTTTAACTGATTTTTCATGTGTATTTACCTTACATATATTCTTTCTTGAAAATTAACCAAATGAGTTGTAGTTTGCCAAATGAATAATATTTAATCAAATAAATAATGTTTTTATATTTTCAATTTTACGTCTATAGGTACTTTTTGGTAAAAGTGGGCATGCTCTCTTTTCTAGAGACTACTTGGTGCCTAAGGCAGTTTTTATACTCTTTTTATTCCATTTGTCGATCAATTCATTTCATATACGTCCGATTTAGTTTATTTGATATCATTTACGGATGTTCGAGTTACAACTCCTAAGTCTATTTTTAGGTGTTATCCGGTTATGTAGTTACTGTTAAGTGCTAAAAATATATACATTTTTATAAAATTATTACTTAATTTTGCTTATATTTGTGTTTAATTTATTTTAATAGCACTTATGTGGTTAATTTTTATTTAACAAGTCATATTTTAGTTTTATTGTGAAAAGGAACAGAATTGGAGCGGTATTGGCACTAAAAGGAGTAATTTTAGAAGCATGTAAAAGTTCAAGGGGTCTTTAGGCATAAAATATGATGTTTTGGACTTAAATGCAATTGGAAGCATGTTGGGGGGGGGGGGGGTGGTGGTGGGTTTAAAAGGTAAGCTACCAAAATACAGCACTTTGATAGAATGAAGATTTGTCCCAAAACCCAGGCAAAATACTCGTTTTGTTTAATGGATTTTAAGCTGAAATGCACAGCTTTGATGTTTAAAGGGAGAGATTAAAACGCACAACATTAATTTAAAAAAGAGACTACTTTTTCCTTAGCAAAATAAACAGTCTTGGATGAGAAACAGTTGATGTAAAACAACGTGTTCTGGTTAGGGGGCATCAAAGCTACAATGCAGCGTTTTGATCAGAAGAAAGAAGCAACAATTTTCGAAATCTTTTAACATGAATTTGACGAGCTGATAGAGAATCATTTTAGAGAGGATTTGGAAGATCTGAAGAAAGATAGCGATCAGATTTCGAAAGTGGATTAGGGAATCGATTGCATGTCTAGTTCTTGTGGGATACAGATTTGAAAAATCAGAAGAGTTAGGGATTTTGATTTTTAAAAATAAATGGAGGGAACTCTGGAACAAAAAAAAAAGGACAGAGACAAGAGGAAGGCTGGAGACAATCGAAGGAGTTCGGCCAGCAAAAGGGATACGACGAGTGAGGAGTTTTCTACTGAGTAATGAAGAGAGGAGAACAGACCCACAGTAAATAAAATCTGGGTGTTTCTCTTCACCTTTCGATTGGAAATACCACCGAAAATCAGCAACTCATTATCGAAAAATAAAAGAAACTCGAAGAATAGTGATTTACTTGGATGAAATAGAAACAAAAGATCGAAACAGAGGAACTAAAAAATAGAGACTTATAGTGTCATCTGTACATAATTTTTCTTGATGAATAAGCACACACCTTTATTTTTATCCTTTATCAAATAGGCCCCTCCTTGGATAAATTGTTTGCAATTAGGTCCTTCCTTAGAATTTTCGTTATAACTTTTATTCGCGCGTTTTCGGGGAAAATCATGGCTCAGCGTTAAAAATACTATGGCCCGATTAATTTCGAGAATTTACTCGTAAGTTCAGATATAGGCACTATTAATAACGTCCGAAAACTCGTTTCCAACTTTGCCTTTGCCCTTTTTGAGAAATTCCATCTGGGTCCTCTTGAGATCTTACTTGACCTTACTGCAGTTCCTTCTTAATAACTTTTTTTATATTATTCCAAATTCAATAATTCTTATGCTAAATGAAACTAGACACCTAAATATGCATCATGTTAAAATTTCAAATCAATCCGAGTTGTAGATAATTTTTAGTGACGATTTCCGTTGGACCTTGCTGCGCTGCCATAGGTAGTCTACGCACTGTCTACTAATTTTGCAATATCTTTGTCCGTACAAGTCCAAATTAAGTGATTCTAATTTTAAATTTAGCTAACAAATAAAGGAAAAACTTTTATGTTTCATAATTTTACAAACTAGATCGACTAATTGTCCAAAAATCTAGGTTAGAATCTCATATTCTGTTTGAATCCTTCCCTTATGCAAGTTTTGTTTTATTAAGCATAACTTCTTGGGCTTGTAGAATTTATTAAAATTGGTTCACTATATTATTCTAGACATATTAAGCTACAACTTTTTTTGCTTAAAACTTATTAAAAATTCATTTTCTATCTTTATCTAAAAATTACCCAAATTTAGCCTAGTCTTGCTGCCCCTACTGTTTGTATGGTTTCTTACCTTTATTGCTAACTTTGGATGATTTTGTTATTAGTTTTAATTGACAATTATGTTATGTTATCATGACTTTTCTCATGTATTAGTGAGTGAAATATTAAATTATTCAAATCTTACATAACTTTTCATAAAATTTCACTTAAGTTTCCGATTTTTTTCAAAATTTCCGTTACGTCTCATTGGCTCCAGGGCTTATTTTCACGCTACCGGTTACGTCTATCATCGGTCTGATACTCGCTATATATATGTTATTTCATAATTTACATATGTTTATACAACTTTCCATTGGGTCACCCATCATTGCCATACTATGGCCTAAGCACATTTAACCTCAGAGGTCCAATGGATTTCGCGACCATCCTCCGGCGCTTTCGCCCTAATTTCGCACTTATGGTAATTTGGACGTACATCCCTTACTTAGACATTTAAGTACCTAGTAGTCTAAATATTTTCCAACATTTCAAAACAAGGCAAATTATATAAACAATTAAAAATTTTAACACACAACTACTTACAGGCGATTTGCTGTCAATTGATCCTTTATCCGCTTCCCAATTTAAGAGCACCTAAACAACATAACTTGCTTATCAAAACTACTACATTGAGACTATTACATATCAATGACTGATGCACATAAATTTTTAAACATATTTTAAAATTAATTCATACTATTTTGAAGAATATATTACTTGTATCTTACCTATTAAGCAAACCAATAGCCCATTTTTCATATGCACAACCGTCACATATTACGAATTTAATACTTTAGGCTTTGGTCACCAAGTTCCTATATAAGCGAACATGAATATCCTTTGTAAATGGCCAAAAATTATCTAAAACATAAACTTCTATCTGATCCAAGCAGAAACAGTACGAAACCCAACCATCGGCTTGTAACACCCCTTCTAGGCCTATGAATAGGACTAGAAGAAGCATGCAACCTCGTCTGCCATGGCTACAAATAAAAGAAATAAACAAAATAATAGCCAACTTAGCACAACTCAATACTTTTAGTTATTCCCTATATGGCATGTATAAGAATTTAACTACTAACACATACATTTAATTAATACATATAATATTTTACATCATAAGTCCAAACCTTACATGGGTTTTTACAATAAAACCTACTAAGTTAGTCACTACTTAACATCCAAGTTATATTACATTCCTTATAACAAAAGTTTACTTCCTATTCCAATCTTTCAATCAATGTCCAATATGAGCGGAAGCCATTGAACTAGATGGGGTATGCTCTGGTTTCTCTTCACTATGGTCTGGTTCTATCCATGAGTCATAATCTATGGCCACCTTTGGCACTGGGACAGCTTCAGACTGACGGTCTACTTACATCGAATTAGAACCTCAATTGTCTCTTTCCTCTTCCATTTACCTTATCCTATCCCTCAAATCTTGGTTTTCTTGGGCTAACTCTCTCATTAACTAACACCTCCTGGTTCTTCTAGGTCAATGCCTTTACTCTAGATAGCACCTCTTGGAACTCTTCTTAGTCGACCACTACCTTTGTGTTTTTCTTCTTAGGGGGACCACTCGAGTCACTACTAATTTCTATCACGGTATCTTGCCCTTATCCTTTCCTTAGTCAGCCATATTATCTAGATAAACCAAAATAAACATTAACATTTATTATAGCATTGACTACTCCTTAACATTCCAATCCCCAATCTATGCCTAAGTGTCATATGCTCAAAGTCGATTCAAGCTATCTAATCCCTTAACTGACTAAACCGGAGCTCTGATACTAATAAATGTAACACCCCTTCTAGGCCTACGAATAGGACTAGAAGAAGCATTACCTCCATGGTTTAGAGACGGTTAACATATATATATATATATATATATATATATATATATAGACACACACACTAGTTATCAAATCATTAATCATACCACTCGAACTATTAACACTTCTATATAACCTCTTCCTCAAATAACACATACATATAGTTCTATAAAACATCCATACATCCATGAACAACTATCTAATAAGGCTATTACACAGCAATTTAGTACAGAAATGCTAATACTAGGGTCACAAAACAATAATAATTATAATGCTAATAATTAATCTAGCAAATTCATATACATGCTGAGACTACTTACACAAAAACAAAACTATACCAAAAGCTTGCGTTGTCCGTGCTGAAAGCGACTGCCTGTAAAAGCTTCCTACTCTTCTGATCCTTGACCTATGAGTTTAGACAAGTAAACTCGCTGAGCAAATTATGCCCAATGGGCGCTTTAGCCAAGTTGGAAATGATATTTATTTAAAACATATGAAGTAAAACATAAATAAACATATTAAGAAAATAACAAATCAATATACGTTGCAAACATTAAAGATTTCATTCAATAGTGTTCTTGGCTCAAGTGGCATACAATAGAACTTAAGATAAGATCTAGGTCCTATGTGTTTGGCCCTTTGTAGACCATATCATAAATTCATATTATGTGTAGCCATTTGTAAACTACATTGCTAATACCTTGCACATATAGCCATTTGTAGACTATATCTGGTGCAATCATCAATAATACTTTGCATACATAGCCATTTGTAGACTATATCTAGTGCAATCAATCATATCATAAATCATTTGCAATATCATTACCGCGGTTTCGACCCTACGATGCATCGTATTCTTATCACTAGGTTCTAACTCAAGCCACTATAAGATTTAACATTTCAATCTCATTTTCATTTCATTTCATATTCACATAACTCAACATATGTTTATTTGTCTCACCTTTTCATCTTTCATGTGTCTTTAACATCATATAATGCTTTTCTTGATGTTTCAAAACAATTAAATATTAAATAAAATCAAATGTGATAAATTTGAGTGAAAAACAACATTTTTTAGCATCGTTACGCGCGAGATGCTACTGGTCGCAAGCAAGATGATCCCTAACAAGTTTATCATGACTGCAACGGCTAAGACGAGCATTTTGGGAAAATCTGGGCTCTGGGTTGCGAGCGCGATGCTGTGGTTACGAGCAGTATAGAAGGATTTCCAGACTATAAAATGCATTGTAAAGCTAACATCCAGCGCTACAAAAATGTCTTTCATGAATTTTCCAAATAAATCGTTTTCATTGAAAAAAATCGGGTTGAAGTTGGATAACAAAACTTGATATATTCAAAATTCATGTTTTTAAACATAAACTTTTGAAAATGTTGATACCACACCATTCCCTTAATACATGGCACATAGAGACTTTTTAAATCCAAAAATTAACTCAATCAAACTTTCAAAAATAAAATCAAAATTGAAGAAAACACAAAATTGTTATAAAATTGGTTAAAAGCACCAAACCTTAGGGTTTTTAGCTCCTCTCTTCAGCTAAGCTTCTTCTTTGCCTTTCTTCTTGTCTCTAGCTTTTTGACCTCCTATAAAACACAACATATCTTAACTTTTACTCAAGATACTCAAAATCCTAACTTATTCACTTAGGGTTTCTACCTTTATACTAAATCCTACTAATCTTAGCCTTGATCTAGCTATAATTAGAAAAAGACCTAGTTGGTCTATCCTTAATAGGGGTGTTCAAAAAAAACCGTCAACCGAAAACCGAACCATGAACCAAACCGAATCGAACTAAAAGTTCAGTTATATACGATTTTCGGTTATAGCCAGCTCAAAACCGAACCGAACTGAAATTATCGGTTTGGTTATCGGTCTAACCATTTCGAAACCGAACTGAACCGAAACCGATTTGCCTATATATATATACTTTTAAAACCGAAAACTATTAACATTAACATCAAACTGCCGCCTCCTCTCATCATCATCATCATTTTCTTCTTCTTCTTCTTAATCATCTTCTTTCTCTAACCTACCACTCTCTAACATACCACTCGCCACCATTCTCTTCTGCCGCCACCATCATCTCTTCTCTGCAAATCGACCGCCATGCCACCTTCTCTTCTCTGCGACCGCGATGCCACCAACTTCTCTTCTCTGCTATTCGACCTCCACACCACCACCTTCTCTTCTCTGTAACCGCCACTGCCTTCTCATCTTCTCTGCTTATTTGCATTTGTCGTTGGAGAATCAAAAGTTAAAGTAGCTCTAGTAGTCAAACGGCGAGAAGATGATGAAACTACATCCTTGTAAACTCCACGACGGCCGACATCAAATGACAGCAATATCAGAAATAAACGTTGTTCTTCGCTGAGAGCTTCTTCACTCAATTACCAGCCGCCCCTTTCTCTCAAGATCAGGAATAAACGTTGCCATTTTTACAAACAAAAAAGGTCAAAATCGTAGCTTGAAGTGAGGTGAGGCCATGAAATTTTGGTGATCTGTTATAATTTCTTATGTATTTTGTATATTTTCATCTGTTGGTGATGTTGTAAATTTGTAATTTCTGATATATTTTGATCTGATATAATTTGTTTGGGATGATCTGATCTGTTTTAGTGATCTGTTATAATTTCTTTGCAGTGATTTGTTTTGAGATCTGTTTTGATTGAAATGTACATTTGATGCTGATATTTTTCGTTAATTTTCAGTTTTTAACCGAAACCACACCGCACCGAACCGATAATATCAGTTCGGTTTCACCTCGATTTTTAAACATATCGGTTCGGTTTTGGTATAATATTATCAATTTTTGGTTTATATCAATTTTCACTTATCGGTTCGATGAACCGAACCGAAGATGAACACCCCTAATCCTTAATTCACAACTTAATGTTTACTAAGTGAAAAAATAAAGGCTAGGGTGTTCTATTACCTTAAATCCTTGAGTCTTCCTTGGTTAAGACTTGTATAATCATCCTTAAACTTAAGGATGAGAGGGCCAGCCTAGGGTTAGTGAGAAGTGAGGAGATGAAGAAAAATGATGAAGTTGTTAGAGAGGATGAAAGAAAGAATTGGGAAGAAGAATGTAGAAACTTGGACGGGTGAAATAAGAAGAATGGTGGGGTTTCTATAGTCTTCATAAGTAGGAAAGACATTTTTGTCCAATTTTGGTCTTAGGTTTCAAGTTCAAGTAGACGGCCCAATGTTTAACTTATTCTTCATCACTTAAGTTTAAACACGGCCCATTACTCAACCCTCATTCACATTCCTAATTAGCCCAATAACAATACCCAACATAAATTGCCAAATTTAAAGATTACCTTAAGGCCTTTCCGATACTAACACGGTTCCCAAGGTCCAATCCGACGCTCCTACGTATCGATTCTCGAAAATCCTAACAAAAACACTATTAACATATGATAACTCATAAATTGCCAACTAAATGGAAAATGGGACGTGACTCGGCCACAAGTATAGGAGCGAATATCTGCAACATCCGTTCACATTAGAATTATTGATAAAACTTTAAGTGATTGATAATGAATTCAATTCGTGGTTCAATCTCAATGTTTGAACCTGACTTTGAGAGAACTAATTCAGCAACTATAGACACTATGTAATCAAATAATAAAAATTAGGTATTAATTAACATGATATATTGCTATACAACACAAAACAATGATTTGCAATTCATACATAGATTGGAATGTTTCATCGACACTTGACAAATTAAGATATGTCATTCTTTTTTAGGATGACTCTATAACATTCAAACATGATGTTGTATAAGTAAATGTTTATTTCTAAAAACCTTAGCATTTACTTAATATTCCTTGACAATCACAACCTATGTCTATACATACTAATATATACTAAACATACATTTGAAAATGATTTCGTTGCCTCTTTTTTCTTGAGTAGCCAATATCTATACAAACATCCACATCTTCTTCATTACTTCATCTAATAAACTCCCAATCATTCTCATCTACGTGCAAAGGGTGCCGACTACCATATTTTATGTGTACAACCCAATCATAAAATTGAACTCAACAAATTTCTGTCTTATGAACACATAAGATCTGAGATATCAAATAAAAACCTTTTTCTACCTAAATAATCCATTTTTATAATGATATGTTGATATAGCATCTCATATGTCCTTCAATGTCCATGTAGTAACACGTAAGTATATACCTCACCTCACTAATTTGTTCAAATCCAAATAATCTAGATACAAAATATATTCTTTTCTTATAAAAATTTCAACCACTGTCATTGCATATCTTAAAATTTACATTTGCAAAAAATTGAATTTATTAACAATACATGACTTTTTTTTAATTTTACCTTTAATAGTAAAATGCATCCACCTAATCCTCTCCCTTAACCAAACTTTTTATGGCATTCTTAAAGCGCAACACACATTTGACAAGCCAATCGAGAACAAATTTTGATCAATTGTAGTGTTTTGCACTAATCATATCTGCCGCAGATGCACATCAACCATGGACTGAACTTCGAACACTGAGTGGGACATAAAAAAAAACCCAAAACATAAAGCAAGAGATGTTGTTGAAACTCAATTTTTGAGCAGCTGTCCTTGATCCTTCTTAAGACATAAGATTCTGAAACTGACGCCTATCAATTATAATAACTTAACATCTCCCTATACAATTGACCTTTGGGTTTTATCGATGGGATATCTTCGTCCTTGGTAGGAATTCCTAATATCCAACCTATATGATTAGCATTTACATGTACATTTACTCCCTTCCTTATTTTTAAGCAATTTTTTTGGATCAAACTTCTCACATGACCAGTAGCATAACCTTCTATCAATGCTTAGATATACGATCTTTATGATTTCCCTAATATTAATTAATAGATTACTCCTAACCTCATTTTCAGACCAACGAAATAATATTAATTTTGTAACTATAATTTCTAATGCAAAGCCATTAAATTCATTTTTTGTTAAAGGATTGAATTAAAAAAAACTAATCTTTCGGTATCACCTTTCATCGTCAACACACAACAAGCTTACCTAAACACTAACTAGTTGATTCTCTCCGTAACACAAAAATATTTGAAATTGAGAAGAGGGACAACCTTAAGATAATGCTTCAAATAGCTCTTCAACAAACCAGCCAAGATCTTCAAGTTAAATCGCTAACTCCCTCCGTTTGCTTATCAATGTTGCCACAAGTGTAAGAGAAACCACTAAAATTTAAGAATTTTAATTTTTTTTTTGTTTTTACCCTCCAACGTATGCAATATGTAAGTCATTACATTTCATACGCTGATGTACGGGATACCAGCCATGTCACATATACTAATATTTTTTAATTGCCCGGAACTAGGTTTTACTTGAACCAATTATCATCGCTCTAAAAATATACATTACATTTTTTTAATTTTTACTAAATAAAAAATATCAAAAAAAAAATACAAAACTCATTTCTTCTATTCGTTTTTTTCTTTTTCATAATCAAAATTTGCAAAATCTGCTCCCATTGACAAGAAATCTTAATTTTATAATTGAAAGCTTCTTCAACAAACCATCTTTAATTAAATAGCGAAGAAGAAAGCAAATCACTGGGAGTAGATATAACATCCCTTAACCCGATTACTTCTAGCCGAGCTAAGTGTGCTACAACTAATCCGAGTTGGTATGTAGAACATTACCTTAGAAAATTTTTTTTCTTCTTTTATGCCGTTGCTCATTCTGACATTTGACTTTTATTGCGTAGCATATGCCATACTAAGTGCTTCTGTAACACCACTTATACTGTAACGCCCCTTATAAGCTTACCGAAGTAGACCTATAAGAGGGTTACACACGTAACTCCCCTTCTAAAACCCACGTGTGAGTCTAGAAGAAGCGCTACTATTCTTGGCTTGCGAGTCGGTAACCTTCTTATTATATTCATTCATTCATTCATATAATTCATCCATATCAAACCTAACTAATTATCGTTATTACATATAATTCATATAATTACAATCATCCCAAAAGAGTATAATTAAATAATCATAACATTCCTAAATAGTTTATGTACATGCCGGACTATGACATACAAAAGGACCAAAACTATACCAAAAGAACAAGTTTGCTGTGCTGATCAACCGGCTGCAACAAAACTATCTACACTGCTGCTTCTTCAACCTACGAGTTTAAACAGGTAAACTCGCTGAGCAAAACTATTTCTCAATGGATGCTTTAACCGAAGTTCATAAGTCATAGAAATATATTTAAAAATATTTAATTAATCATAACAACCTTCAAAGAAAAGAATAAGTGAAGTAAATTGGAAAACTGTCCATACAAGGTACATTATTTGCTCTAGTGGCTTTAGAAGAACTCGAGGATAAGATAAAGGCTTTGTCTTATCTTAGGGTACCATAATACCCACTCTTCTTGAGTTATTTATTGTGTGAGGAATGAGTACCATAATACTCGTGATGTAATCATTCATTTGAATTGGGGTACCATAATACCCGAGATTCATAATTTCCGCGGATT
>CATIWJ010001207.1:0-19104 GCA_949640765.1 Croton laevigatus | reverse complement strand
TACAAATAAAGTTAAAATATTTTATATTTCTATTATTAAAATAACGGTGGAGAATATTTTATACTGTAAAATGAATATGTAGATTATTTTACGTTCATTTCGATGTTGAATGTATGTTGAATAATTATTAAATCGATATTGAATGTGTGTTAAATAATTGGTGAATCGAAATTGAATGTGTGTTGAATAATTGTTGAATCGAAGTTGAATCGATGTTGAATGTGTGTTGAATAATTGTGAATCGAAGTTGAATCGAAGTTGAATAAATGTTGAATGTGTGTTGAATAATTGTTGAATTGAAGTTGAATGTGTGTTGAATAATTGTTGAATCGATATTGAATGTGTGTTGAATAATTGTTGAATTGATGTTGAATGTGTGTTGAATAATTGTTGAATTGATGTTGAATATGTGTTGAATAATTTTTTAATCGATGTTGAATGTGTGTTGAATAATTGTTGAATCGATGTTAAATGTGTGTTGAATAATTTTTAAATCGAAGTTGAATATGTGTTGAATAATTGTTTCGAAATTTTTATTTTTGCATATTTTAATTATTTTTTATCAGTAATTTTTATTTAATTTTTTTTAATATAGAATATATATATTTTATTAATATAATTTAATATATTTTTTATTATTAATTATAACTTTTGATATTTTTATTTTTTATTTTTATATATTTATAATGTATAATATTAAATTTAGCAAGATTATAATATAAATAAAAAAATTTTAAATTTTATTTTTAGAAAATTAAAAAAAATTACATTATTAGAATAATAAATTAAATTTTTAATTGAAATATGTTTTTAAAATTTATTTATTAAGCTTTTTAATTATTTAAAGTTTGATGTTAATTAATATTAATTTTTAAAATATTTATAGAATGAAGAGTGTAATACACTCTCTCAAAATGAGGGTGTGATTAGTTTTTGAGTGAGGTAGTTAGTTTTATAAAATGAATTGATCAATGGTCCTTTTATGCTATAAATTACCAATTTTTACATTGTTTTAAGCGATGATACTCTTTTCTAATTTATTTTTATTTATTGAACCAATTCCCTCACTACCCCCAAAATTCAAAGCACGGAAGCAACCCCACAGCTCCACCTCGACAGAACCACATGAAAAGCTCATATTTTAACTTTTAGCTCTTAAACGCTCGTATTCATTTTATTTATAAATTATTAATAGTAAATTTACAATATATTTATAAACTTTTTGTATTATGTTTATAATTAAACAATTACTTTTAAAAAATATGATTTTTAATTAGCAAGGGGAGCTACGTGGTGTAGCAGAACGGCAAGCAGCATGGAAACCAACCAAACCTGGTTCGAAGCCCTGCGCCTGCACAAATTTGAATGGTTCCCTGGGCGCGTGTGATACCTCTATTAAAAAAAATGATTTTTCATTTGCGTTGCTGCAGGTAGTAGACAGCAATTGATTGAAAATACACAATAATTATTCCACTAATTGAATTTATTCAAATTTTGCTGCAAACTAAATTATTTTCATCCAGCTGGATATTAGTATACATAGTTGCACCGTTCTGTAACCTCAAACAATTAGTAGAGGGAATTTCATCCAGAAATTAGACAAATTATTGAAGAATTAAATGACATGGGCTTCATTTTTAAGCTTCTCAACCAATTCATCCACCGAAGAAACAATAACCCCAGCCTTTCTCTTGGGAGGTTCTGTGACTTCAACAACCCCTAGATCGGATTTAACTTCCACCTTCAACTCCTCCGGGGTGTATTTTTTTATGACCTTCGATTTCGCTTTCATGATGTTCGGTAGCGTTGCATACCTTGGTTGATTCAGTCTCAGATCAGTACTGCATGGGGAAAAAAATTGAATCCATCAAAATACGATTTCTATATGAAATGGAAGCAAATAGCGTTGAATAGTGAAATGCAAAACGCTGAACCTTATTTCTTACAATGTTTCTGTCTAAAGGGAGTCATACATCAAAATTTTTAGTAGCACATACTCACTCACAGTATATTACCACGGGAGTGAGTTTCAAAAAAAAGGGCAAAAAAAAGCCACTTAAAGACAAAAGGAAGTTGCGACTAGACACGAATTTATCTTGGAATTATTGTGGGCAATAAGAATTCTATTCTATTACTTAATTTAGCATTTGTAGGAATTAGGACAAGTTCAATGATGAAATTACAGTAATAGTAGCAACCTAACAGGTGCTGTACATGTTTCACACTCACTATCATAGAGCACTAAGTGGGATATATACCAAAACGTGTTGAACCATATCACCTAGCCAAATTCAACTGAATATAAAACAGATACTTACGTGATTACTGCAGGCAAGTCTAAACATATAGTCTCGAGACCACCATCCACTTCTCTTTCCACAGTTGCAACTTGTTTCTCCTTGTCAAGTAAAACCTACTAGATAACAGCAATGTTATTGGAAAAGGATCAATATTAGAGAGAGGGAAACACAGAGAAACAGAAGCTATCAAAACCTACAAATTATGTAGCAAAAATTATCTTAACAATAGCAGCAAAAGATTTTTAGAAACTACAAATTGACAACAAATGGTCCACCCATTTAGCATCAAAACCTAAGGATGGACTCAGAACAAACTTGAATCCTTCCAAAAAGCCCAGGGAATTTCATACAAAGAACATCAGAAATGCGTAATAAGCATTACAATGCACAAACCGCTTTTCCCATTCGTTACACCAATACCTGGCTTGATGTAAATGCATGTTAGAAGAGAAATGAAAGCAATATTGTGTTCCTCTGGTCAGCATTAAGCATTTTGTTCTTTCTGAGTGTGAAATGGTAGTTAATTGCTCCTCCTCCACAGAATAGTACGGACTACAGTCATTTGACAAACTTCAGCACTGACAGTTCAAAAAAATTCTATAGTTTGTGACAGTTCAGATGAATCTCTTAAGATCCTTTGCGAGCCAAGTTTTGTAACACAATTCAAGCAGATAAACCAGCCATCCAGTGGCAGCAGCCTCTCAAAGTCCCTAGTATTTGACAGTCTAGATCTGTAATATATGCGATAACAATGACAACTACTGTTCAAAGCTGAAAGTTCCGTAATATTGTAAAAAGAAATATAATTTGATAGTCATATGTTTCAACCCTAAACATAATAGTCATCATAACACCAAAGTTACCCATTTCCCTTATAAAAAGATATCAGGAAAGCGTGCTTAAAAATGTTGTGTTACCCCTGCAGTCTCATCTCAACTACTTCCTACTAGTCTTCCTCTGCATTATAATACATATAACTGAATATTGATATTTTCAGTATTTGCTTACAAAATTAAACAGTGCCAGAGATTCATCAATCATTTTGTTTTCCTTTAATTATGTTGCACGTGTACCTCATTGACATCAAAATTCTTTCTGAGAATGATTTACACTGAATTAATTAAAAAATTTAAATGTATGTCCGAGCAGCAATACACTTTAAACATTTGGCATTATTTCCTACCCCTTATTTGGCAGGGATGTTTTTAAACCATATACTGGCAGACTGGCTGAAGTAAAACATCAATTGCACTTCTTAGCTCAAGGTCAAGGGAATTCACAATGCTATCACCTCACACTAATACCTCCCAGATCATAATACAATAGAGATTTGAAACCAATGAACTCTAACTAATAAGTGAATGATAATAAATCATAAAAAACTAGCTTTAGAAAATCAAGAAAACCAATACAAGATTGAAAATATCAAACAACAAATAGTAGCTGCGATCCTTAAATTACTAACCCTCTTTTTACAGCCAAAGAGACAAAGACATACAACAATATCAATGAAACAAGTGATCGAAATCAACAAATATAATCCAATAGAGAAGGCTCGTGTTCAAAGAATGATAATTAAATGATGGCATATATGTGACTGACCTTAGAAGCAAATGTCCCTTGAGGCCAACCAAGCAACCCTGCAACCATTTGCCCTGTTTGATTGCAATCATCATCAATGGCCTAAATAAAAAATCCACCAATTAGATACCAAGTAAATCTCCAAAATAAAACCAAAAACACAAAAATTAACCAAATTTCCAAAAATTAATACACCACAAACCTGTTTGCCCATAATAATCAGCCGAGGTTTCTCAACTTCCACAAGAGCCTTCAAAAGCTTAGCTACAGTAAGCGGATACAAAACACTTGTAGACTCCACATGAATCCCTCTATCAGCTCCCATAGCCAGACCCGTCCGCAGCGTATCCACGCACTGCGAGGCACCCATGCTCACCGCAACCACCTCAGACGCCAATCCCGCTTCCTTGATTCGAAGTGCCTCTTCGAGAGCTATCTCGCAAAACGGATTCATTGACATCTTAACATTCTGCGTTTCCACTCCACTCTAAACCAGGAAACATAATTTAGAAAGAAATGAGCAATTATCTAACACGACTATAAGTTTGAGGAAATGGTAATGGGGATTTACTTTGTCGGGCTTGACTCTGATCTTCACCGCATAATCGATGACTCGCTTCACGGCCACCAGTATCTTCATCGCTGTTGAGGAGACAGAGCGAAACTTCAATTGTCGAAACACACCGCCTAATTCATAGACTTTCTTTTTTGCCCTTTTTTTTTTAATTCATTATTCATGGAAAAAAAAATCCTTGCAAATCTGAAGTGTGCTCTTTTTCTATAGAGATAAAATTAAAACAATAATTTTAATTTATGAGGCAATTTTATATTCTAACTAGTCGCTTCCGCACCACTATATATTATATTGATGGTATTATTTATTTTAATGATAAATAAAAAAATTTTCATCAATTAAATACATTATTAATTTTGTTTTAAATTTATATTAGTTTTATAATAATGTAGAAGAATAAAACATTTCCAGTTAAAATCATTATTTAATACCAAAATAATTTAATAATCATGTAATTAAGATATATAAATAAAATTAGTTGGAAAAAAAATCACTATATTGTCTCATATTTTTTAAAAATAGTGAAATTTACATGGTAAGTAAATAATATATTTAAAATTAAAACTCTACCAAATTGTTTTTCTCGAAAATGAATTTATTAGAGTATCTCCAATGGTACTTTCTATTATAAAAAGCATCTTAAGGAATCTTTAAATATAAAGAGTAAAGGGGCGTTTGGTTGGGGGTAATCAAGAAAGGGAAAGGAATGAAACCCTTTGTGATTGTTTGTTTGACATTTTTAATCATTCCCTTTACCAATTTTAAGTTTTGGCTTTCCCTCAATTCCCCCAAATTGATTCTCTAACCCCCTCAAGGGTTTTCTATTCCATTTCCCTTCCTCATTCTCTAACCAAGTATAATAATAATAATAATAAATAATAATAATAATAATAAATAAAAATAATAATAAATAATAATAAGATAAATATTATTAATAATAAATAATAATAAAATAAATAATATTAAATAAATAAATAAATAATACATAAATAAATACATAAATAATAATAATAATAATAATACAACTAATAATAATAATAATAATACTACAACTAATAATAATAATTCTGATTCCGATTTTCTGCTTCAAACCAAACAGGGAAATGTATTCCGATTCCCTGTTTCCATTTCTTCTTATTTCCCTTTCCTGATTCTATTTCGTTTCCTCTGCGCGAACCAAACACCTCTAAATAAGTTTGTATAACTCCAATAGACTCTTTATATTTTCAATCTTCATTTTGCTTTATCCGATAAACATTTAATGCATATGAAAGAAAAGAGAGTATTGAGAAGATGAAAAAGAAAATTATAGTATAGGGAATTGAAATATTTTAGAGTAGAGAGTTTGTTTGGCTCTCTACAAATCAACTCTCTAATCTAAAATATAAATATAGAGAGTTTATTGGAGATATTTTTTTTGGAGATATTTTTTTTTGAATTAGCTCTCCAAAATAGATAATTTTACTTGAATAAAGAGTGGATTGGAGATGCTCTTAGCAATTGACAAAGGAATTGCAAATAGAGTTCCTGAAAAAACTCTCGTTGACGAATAGAATCTTTTAAAAACTCTCAAGATATACTACCTCCGTTTTCATGAGATGTTTACATTTTCGTTTTTGGGTGTTTTTTTGAATTATTTACATTTCCATTTATAGTAAATTTTGTAATTGTTTATTATTATTTTTTATTGGTATTGGTTAAAAGTGAATTTGTATTGGTATTGGTGAAATAGTGAATGTAAAGAAATGAAAAAAAACAGAGGTAATAGTAAAGAGTAAGTATTGTTTTGAAATGAAAATGTCAAGACTCCTCTCCTAGGCATAATATTTTTTTGAGATGAACTCCTAGGGATAATATCCAACGCTATTAAAAATTTAAAGATAAAGGGTATGTTAATATATAATTAGCATTTAATTAATTTGTAATTATTAATTTTAAATATATTTAATAACTCAAAAATTCAGATATATTTAGTGTTCTTTCTTTTTACCAATATCAGAATTGTATCAAAACCACATAGCAAATTAACGTGGAAAGATGCATCTAAGCTCTTTTTTGTAAATCATTTATTGCAGAACATGATTAATTGACACATTTTGAACTGATCCTGCATGCCAAGAAGCATCTGTCACTCCCCTTTGCATTATTGCATCAGTGAGAATCTTGCAATCTCCTTCACCGGCACGCTCCATCAATTCCTGCTTCAATTCGAGGATCTGTTCTTCTTTATTGCATAACAAATGATTTTGTTTCTGATTTGGTTCCTGCAATCAAATTTGATCATATTAGAAAATAAAAATTTAGATCGAAAGGTTAGAGATTGCAGCATCGAAAACGAAATTGAAATTTTGAAAAAAGAACTAAGTTTAGTTACTTCTATATAATCTTCAAGTTGAATGAGGATGACATTAGGAGGAATATATGTGTTAAATCATTTTTGGTATGGGAGAGAATTTGAAGGCGGCCATTGACGTCGGCATAAGAGAAACGATGAAGCCTGGTACACACGCCAATGGTAGAGCAATCAACCAGATGGAGAGCTTCCAAGAACTTACAACCTATTCCAATTTGGATAATAGCAGGACTGCTGATTTTTTACAGTATAACAAAGTCAATTCAGTGAGGCGTCTGCACAAGTTTAAAGATTCATTACTATCAAAACTGATGCAGAGATTTTAGAGATTGCAAAATGTCAAATTTGATCAATTCTATTCTAGATTCCTCAGCCGTAAATATATATGAGAAGAGACCATTAATTAAAAGGAGGAAAGAAAGATTGTTAATGTATGAGTAAAATTGTTGAGTTTGTGATAATAATAGAATAGAAAATATGGGCTGTTCCGTAGATGATAGGATAGAATAGAGATGATATAGGATAAAAATAAATTTATAAAAAAATTAGAATTTAGGATTTTTTTTTTTTTTTTTGGAACATAGATAAGAAGTATGATTATGTTTACTATTTTTTATATAAAAACGTAAACTATTTAGTTAAAATAATATAAGAAGTTTAAATGTAGTTAAAGATATTGATTTATTTAATATTATTTTAATTTTCATATATTATTGTTATTCTATAAAATAGGTTAAAATGAGAAAATTTCCAAAATTTTATAAAAATAGATAATTAGAATATTCAGTAGAGACCTGTGGCCTAAAATTTCTCTCTGCTTTATTATATTTATATAGATTATTAAATTTTTACCTTCATACGTTTTGATAGTAAAAAATAATTGTTGTTCTATTTTTTTCCCTTTTGTGGTTAATGCATTTTCCAACTAAAAACAATTTATTGCCCTAAATAATTACAAAATTTTAAGTCGATTTGAGGAAAATAGTGAATATTTCGATAAGACAGTGAATAGTTCAATTTGAACTAGTATTTTTTGGCGTTCCTGGCGCTCGGATGCTAGATCCAAAGGTACCAGTCGATTCCTCTTGAGGAGAGCTTTCAATTGACGTAAGGCTTATCGCCTGAAAATACAAGTTCCAACAACTGAAGAGAGAGAAGGCGAGACACCATTCACCGTTAACTTCAAACTGATTTTTCAGCGACTCCAATGGTCGGATGACGGAAGTAATGACAGATTTGGACTCCTCTTATCCTCAACTTTCAGATGGTGGTGGAGTCGTTACCGATCTATAGCCGGAACGGAAAAACATGTTCAAATATTCAAGCCTTAATTTCTCGAATTCCAGTCATTTTCCGTCAAATATAACGACACAGATCGACCAAAAATTTCAAAAGGAGTCGATCGGTACCTCATTTTCTCGAAATGGTCGTCGAAAAAAAGAGAACAGCGGACTGAAACTTTCAGGTGAATAGTAAGGAATAGTGCCGGTGAGAGGTTAAAGATGGAAAACTAGCAAATCAGTCTTTTATTTGTTCATCATTTTCAAAAAGGCCCATAAAATTACATTTTTATCTATTTTAATAGAAAAAATAAACAGAATGACATTTTTGTCAATGAAATATAAAATAGGGAGTTTTTTGTTCAAAAAAAAAGACAAATAGGAAAATGTAGATATAGATAAAATATAGAGAGGAAATTGTAAATTTTCCATATAAAAATTTGAAAAAAATTTTTTTAGCAAAATTAAATAAAAGGAATCTTGTACACAAGTTGTTCAACAGTTATATAAAAACTATTCATCTTAAAATTACAATCGCAATTATCAAAATATATTGTTTCATGTACCAAATCAGCCATTCTTTTGTTGAGGCTCCAAATCTATACACAACCTATTAAAAAAAAAAAAAATACAAACTGAGTTCATAATATGCATGCAATTTTTGCACAATATGCATTTATTATCGATCAATTTCTGCATAATATACATATAATTCATGCACAATATACATTTAATTTCTACACAATTCCTACATAATATGCATATAATTCTGACACAATATGCATTAACACCACATTTATCCATTCAGATACATTTTCTAAGCAACACTAAGTAAGAAAACAAGACATACATTATTCAGTCAAATATTTTTGATACAAAGTCAAATTGATTTGTTGAACAATTCAAAGTGGATACCTCTTATAAAGGTATAATTAATTGGTTCCGCAATATCATCAATATAAAACAATGATAGTCAATGATAGTTTTTCTCAATAAATTCCTAATCACAATGATAATCAAATACTGAAACTGTGAAATCATAATTGGGAAATAAATTGGTTAAAAGGACTATTTAATATGTTCAAGGCGTGTACTTACTAATATGCATGAAAAACCATAATCCAAGCTTTAAAAGCAAACATTAACAATCTGAAATAGATTGGAAAACCTTGAAAAGCACAACATTGATAATATATGTGTCTCATAAACAAACCTTTGTGCATAAGAAGAAAAAAAACAAGAAACCATAATTTCGTCGATCTCAGCTCAAAAATAACCAAAATTTAGGGAGCAATAATAAATTCGACCTCATTAGCAATAGCATTCATGTGTTGTTTCTACACATTCCATCAAACAATTGGTGTGCAGCCAATAATGAGCCCAATCCAACAGCTATTCCCCGATCAAATCATTTAACATAGTTTCAATTTGAAAAATGAAAATGTCACTAACCGCATACATACAAGTCTGGCTTGACTTATTCAGCAGAATCAACTTCAAAATCACTTTTAGCATGATATGCAATTCATTAATTATATTAAAATTGTGGATAATAGTCAGCCAATTCCAAAACGGAATCTGTAGAATACAAACACAAGCAGCATACTGCAAAGAAGTGAATTTGCAGTATAAATAATGAATTATCCGATCAAATAGTAACAATCTTAAACACTAAAATGGAGATGATGTATGTATATATATAATTGAGCATTGACAAATTGGAAGTGGGGATGGGTCTGCTAGCCATTTAAGAGTGGAGGCAAAAGGTCTAAGGAATGGACGCCCAACTAATGCAGCAAAATCCCTACTTGGATGTGTGTGTAAAATATTCATGTAAAAAAGAAAAAAAATAAGAATTGACAAATTTCTTCCATGAAAAGACAGAAGAGGACATAACATCAAGGTGAAGCGTTTACCTTATCCTCGCAGCCCATACATAAAGGCACATGGCTCAATCCAATATTTACGTCACGCATTCATAACATAGACGCAACATTTTGATGTTTTTGTAATAATATTTTCCATCCATCTGAGTGTCTACTGCTGCTCTTCCTCTGTCCATAATAACTCACATTCAAACTCAACAAATATTGGTAAAGTAGTTATAGTGTCTAAGAAATCAGGGACCAAAGTGTGGCCCTTCCATTCATCTTCACGGTCCTCATGTTGGATTCAAATATTCTAATTTTTGCTTTATTTAAAGCTTGTTCAGCCAATTAATTCTCCAAATATTCATTCCATCACCATTTTGGATACAAATATTTATTCCTAAACCAAACAAATATTTATTATTGTTGCAACCACTAATATGTGCATTCAAAAACATCAACTAAAATTTCAACAAATCTTCTGATAATTCTGATGCTAGATTAGTTGTTGCTTGTTACAGGCTGGTTTGGATTATTAGTTTATATACATATATAAAAGCAAGCATTACTGAGTACCGACCATGGCCGCTGGCCGGCCGCCAAACCTCCTCCACCTACAGTTCCATTATTGCCAGAACAAGAAGTTGGTGGCTATTTGGAATCATTATCTTTAGTTGAAATGGACCTTTCTCCGCCTTCCAAAATCAAACAAAAGTTGCTGCTTCTTTTCTAATACTACATGTATATATTATTTTCTCTCTTCTTTTTGAATTTCTTCTTTCTTTTGTACCTCCATGATCAACATATGGGACCTCTACCCACCTTTTCAAAATCTTTGGAGAGCAAAAGACAAAAAACTTGTAACACCAACCAATTAATTAGATGAAAAAAGAAGGTGAATTAGTAGAAAAAGAAAATGGTAATTTCAACCTATCATTATCATACTAATAATGACTCTCTGGCAATTTAATTTAAAAATTGGAAAAGGCCAGCCCTTTAAGCAACAAAAATCAAGATTCAAATTATAAAAATTAGAAATTGAGATTTTCAATTGAATATTTTTCTATGTCACAATAAATCCTATTCCCTTTAATAAACACATCTAAAATCACTATATCTTTGCAAGAAACAAAAAGAAAAGAAAATTAATCTGAACTTAAGCTTTAATCAAGGCTCCAAATAGACAGGTAAAACAGCATTTCTTGATCCTCCTCTGCCATGACCAAAAGAGAAGAAATTTCTTCTCGGTCTGCCATTAATATTACTGCTGCATCCTTGATCACTAGGACTAACCTCTGTTACTAATTCGCTGCTCTGTTTCTGAGCAATATCTTGAATTGCTAAATAAAGTTGCCGATCTGCCGATGAATCCATTGAAAAAGATCTTCTAATGGGTTGAATTGCAAATTGATCATCTTTCCCTCTAATGTTGATACATTCATCACCCATACTCGTTACTTTATTAAATTTTCTTGATTTCTTTTGACCCGTCGATCCTCCGCCGCCTCTCTGCTCTGCTTTCCTCTTCGGTGAAGGAGTACTAATTGACCGGAGCAATAACTCCCCTGAATTCATCATCAGCTTTTCCTGTGCTGCAAGCAAAGTTTGACCTGTGGAATTATGATTATTATTACCCAGTTCAATAACAACATAATCTTCATCTCCGCCGATCAAACTTCCGGTATAAGGATTTGGATCTTGCGGTGAAGAACTAGGCGCTATAATATGATCGAATGGGAATCTTGAATTACCGACAGTAGTAGTAATGCTAGAAATGCTATTTCTACAAAGTGGGCAATTTGCATTGTTTTGTAGCCAAATATCAATACAATCAATGTGAAAAACATGGCTACAATTTGGAATTATTCTTAGCTTCTCATCTTCTTGAAACTCATTCAAGCAAACTGCACATTCACAAAAATCTTGGTTCTTCGAAATGCCATCTTTCTTGAACTTGAAGATTGGGATTGACCTTATGATTGACTCGTCGAGACCACGATTCTCAACCGCTGGAGAATAACCCATCAACGGGTCTTCATTATTTCTGTTTCTCGATAAAGAAAATCTTCTCAGAAGATCTATCCGGTGCCAGTTAAGACAGCATTTGATTACAAAGATGTAATAGCTAACCAGCAAAAAAGCAGTAGCTAAAATCCCAATTATTGCAATGGCTATAATGGGGAAACTTGTATCTGAAGAATGAGCATTACTGTGAAGACCAAGGATTGAGTCAGTAGGACTTGTAATTGGAGGAATAAGAGATTTTCTGCTTACAAGACCCATATGAAAATGGCGGAATCTTTCAGATCTTGGTTAGAACGCAATATATTTAAATACTGCAAGAAACCAAGAACATGCAAACAGAGAAGAAGAAGAAGATGGTAATAATGGTGATAAATGAGATTTAAGAGGGACACGTGTAGAGTCAAGAAAGACGTGAGAACGTGGAAAGGAGGGGAAAACCCAGGTGGTGTAAACGAAGGAGATGCGTCAAATGGAGACACGAAAGGTTTGAAATTCAATGGAAATGTGCTTTTAATTTTAAAACAATTGTTTATAGCAGAACCAAAAAAATAATATTAGAAAAAAAAGATTAGCCTCTGAAAATGAGGAGTACGTAGTTGGTGAATTTGTGCTTTGGTTTTAGAAGAGGAACAGCCCAAATAGCGTATAAAATTGGAGGAGGGTTTGATAGAATGGGGGAGAATATCCAGCGTGGATAATGGGGAGCTTTAGCTCTAGTTAGGGGACCAATACTCACTCAGCAGCTAACCCACTCAAACAACGGTTGTGACACATAATCTTTCATTGATTTGAACTCTCAACTACCCTTACCAATTTTTATATGTTACAATTTGAAGTCTTTTTTATTTTCTGAAGAACAATTTGAAGTCGTAATTAATTGTTAAGTGGTCGGACTAATATAATATTAATCTCCCTTGTTCGTCTTATTTTGAACTAGCGCATAAATAATAGTTTCATTTAAAAATGATAAATTTATATTTTCTAAGAAAAGGAAAAAATACTCATAAGTTTGTCCAAAAAAAAAAAAAAAACTCATAAGTGGATGGAGTACATGACAAATTTTATATTTTTTATAGTACTAGTAATTATTATTTTCTTCATGTATTATATGTGTAATACACTATCTCTTAAAAAAAAAGTGTATTACACTAGTTAATGCTATGATTAATTTCTTTTTTAACGTTAATGCTATGATTAATTCAATAAATAAAATGGGTGATTAATTAATTAATGATAGGGACCATGGGGTTTTAATAACTTGACTTTTCATACACTCATTCATTTTCAATCATAAAAAAGAAGATGATGATCTTAATACCATCCACATGCAACCCAACATCAATATACTTTGCTTTGGATTAATTCCTTAATTTACTAAATATATATTCTCTCAACTTTTTTTTTTAAAAAAAAAATTCTCTCTAAAGTTTATATTCTTGAATTATTATTCTCTCAATTAATTACTTAATTGAATTATTATTCATTAAATGATCAATTTTTAATATAGTGAAAAAGTTTGAACAAAGTCAATGGCACATCATTCTTTTATTTAGTGTGTTAACTATGCATTCACATTTGTTTAAACTTAAAAATACAATATTCCACGCACCTCCTCCGCTCTAATTTAAAATAGAGTAATAATATGTGGTTTCAAGTGCACCAAGATATACAATTTCGGATCAATTTGTAAGTTTTCTAAATTATAGATAGTATTGAATTTTATCTATAATCTATATCTATCTATTTATTATAGTACATATAAAAGCGAAAATGAGGAAATATTCACTTGTTTAAAATGCGCTTACGAAATTTTATTTTTTATTTTTTAAAGTTAAATATATGTTTGTAAAATTATATTAAATTGATTAATTTATGAAAGTTAATTTAAGGAAAAAGTAATTTTTTTGACTAATAAACCCATAGTGGTAAGAAATTGAATAGCAAATCATCTTTGCGAATTATCATCCGTATCATCTTTGTTTTTTTTTTTCTTCTTCTTATTAATCCATTAAATAGCCTTATATGTATGTACATTTATATTCACCAAATTGAAACTTACAAGTTGATTCTTCTCAACTATTTCTGCAATTCATCCAAATATAATGCACGGACACCACCACGTCAAACAGTCTATCAACTCATGCATGCATTTCATATTTAAAGAAAGTGAAATATGAATTTTTTTTTTTTGGTTAAATAAGAAGTGAAACAGGAAATTTGTATATATTAATTTTTAAATACTATAAACAAATATATGCTATAGATAGATATTACTAATTTGTTTCTTACATTAATAAACAACATGGATTTTCTAATGCAAACTAGGATATCATTTTTCCTATGTTAATTAGTAAACTCTATTTGAGACTATTATCATAATTTTACGTTTTTTAGGAGACTCTATTTGGCACTAATACTGTAAACCTACGTCGTTTAGGATTATATATACCTTCTTTTCAAAATTATAACGTGTGTAATTAATCGATAAATCAATGTTACTTACAATTTATGTAGGATTTGGTTACAAATTGATGATATGTTATTTACAATTTAATATTAATTTTGTTTTTGCTGTTTCAAACAAAAAATAATAATTTTTTTTACATTAATAAACAAGATAACTTTTTGAATTCCTATTAGGATTACATATTACTTTCCAATTTTTTCATATGTTCATTAGTAAATTCAGTTTGGGACTATTATCAAAATCCCATATGTTAAATATAATACTCTATTCAAGACTAATATTATAATCCTACATTATTAGGATTATACTGTACTCTATATATTCAAGACTAATATCATAATCCTACATTATTTAGGAATATATTGTACTCCATGTATTCTTCTTAAAAAAAAATAATAATCATTCAAAAAAAAAATTTTTTTTTTGTGTGTGCTTCTAATTTTTAGAAATATAAATATAGAAGATTCAATTGAACATTTTGAAATTGATTAAAAAAATTTATTTTTATATTTTTTTTCTTAAAATTGAACCAATCCAATCGTTGAAAAATAATAAAGTTGAAAAATCTCCAAATACAGTATTTGAGACTGCAAGGTAAGTTTTTTAATTTATTTAATTAGGACTTTACAATATACTTTTAAAAGGGGTATATACAAGAAAATTGGCACATAAATCAAAACAATAGTAAAAAGAGGTAAAACCATGAAAATAATGGAACCTTTAAACTTTTTTAGGATAAACAAATGGATAATTACTTTTAGTAAATATTGGAAAACTAATTAGTAAGTCCTTCAATTTTTATATTATTGGACTCTCGGGTAACAATTTTAAGTTAAGTTTTCAAAAATTAAAGGTCTACTGACGATTAAATAAACATTATAGAAATTTTTTTAAAATTCTTTTTTCTTACATGGCATTCAAATGGAACCAATACATTTTGGCACCGGTGATACTTGCCAAACAATTACAAAAAACAATCGTGTTTCAAAGGTAAAATAGAAAGTTCAAAGAGAAAATAATAATGGAGTGGGGTCCGAATGGATAGTAGTCCTTTTGTCAAAAAATGACGGATGCGTAGCAGGAAAGTCAAAATCAAAACCGTATGGAATTGGACGCATTTTTTAAGGCAGAACTGACACTTCCAATTTCCGTTCTTACGCTGCGTGTTGACTAATTTTAGCAAAGACAAGGGAAAAAAGAAATTAGATCTTTTAAAATCTTTGCTTTTTATAAACAAACATATTTTAAATAAATAAAAATAGTTTTGCATTTCTCAGTCAAAAAGCTTTGTCTGTCTGATTCAAAGATTGAAAAATAATGCAGTAACTTTACTTTATTTTCTACACGTCAGTATGACTTTTTGAATGTTCTTTTTGATATTTTAGTATTATATTATAATCAAAAGATAAAATCACAAATGAAGCTTGCTAAACGAGCGGACAGTGTGTACTTAATTAGTCATTTTGGTCAAATTATGTCGTTTTGATTTCTAATCAGCTTTTTGGTATTGGTTGGTTTGCAATTTGATCTTTGTTTTGTTGTTTAGAGTGTAGAATACTTATTTCTCATTGCTATTCTTTCAACAAAATTTCATACATTTGTTTAACGGTCCTATTTTGCTTTCTTTCTTTTTATTAATTAAATTGATCTTTTTATTTCACAAGTTATTCTACGTTTACTAGCAAAAGGAAAAACTATCTCAAATGACTCATTATTCTAAACAAATTTGGTACAAAGGCCCTAGGGGGCAAATTTGAAATTGAAAGGTTGAAAAGTGATTACCTTTGTCAAGTGACATTTGTGGACTATTTATAATATCCTTAAGTGGTGCCACATAGGCGAGATCAATGGCTCAAAGCGGTAAGATCAATGATCCAAAACAGTGACGTTGGTGACCCAAGATAGGAGGTCGGTGTAGGCCTGAGACAGAAAGAAGGTCGGTGGCCTAACACACCTCGAGCCTAAGCGACCTCTTTTGCAAGGCGGTGGGGAGCAAGCGACCTTAACTTAGAGTGAAAGACAACCTCTGCCAGGTTTGCAATAGGTGACCTCTTCGAGATCGCAGCTTTATTACCTCTCTTCACACTCTGACAGGTAGGCCAAACATCTTTTGGTGGGTTCCCAAATCCAAACAATTTAAATATTTAGATTCTGTGTTCCAGAATAAAGGATGTTTGGATGATGATGTAGCACATAGAATGCAAAGTGGGTGGATGAAGTAGAAAGACGCATCAGAAGTTCTATGTGACAAAAAAAATATATTTTTTAAGGTGAAAGATAAATTTAATAGGACAGTAGTACGGCCAGTGATGCTCTATAAATATGTGCCCGTATAAGATTGGACAAAATTAAAAATAAGCATATTCGACAAAAAGTCCACGTAATAAAAATTGGTGATAAAATGAAAGAAAACAGACTTAGATGGTATAGGCATATTTTACGAAGGCCTCGTATGCTTCGTAAGTATGAGAACCAACCCAATTGTTGTTGTTGTATAAAACAAAATACAAAATAACAGGGATTATTATCAAATAAAAAAATAACGTATAAAAGTTTGATGGAATCTCAGATTATTTAGGACCTTCACTAGAAGACGAGCATGCATGATGAACTTCTTCAAATCTCCCCTTTGAAATAAATACTACAAGACAATTACGTTTTTCGGTGCAACTAAAGATTTAATGTACAACAAAAATAAATAAGTGTTACAAGACGATATTCAATTATTCATACCCACTACTTTCACGTCAGTAAAATAAAAATCAAATTTTTGCATAATGATTAATTAAAATATAATTATAATTATTTTATTTCTAATCCATATTCAAATACTTAATCTAACACTTCATTCAACATTGCATGTTGAATTGTCTGTAAGGTATATTTCATAGCAAAATCACACCTATAATTTCTTACAACTTTCTCTCTCAAATTCTTAGTATTGATCTTTGTTTATTAGATTGAATTGCTGAACTTTGTAAGGTACTTTTTCTCTTTATGAATTCAAATTCATTTGTTTATTATTTATATGTTCAATTATTTATCTAAATTTCTTCTAAGTAACAATTGAAAAAAAAAAAGAAAAACCGTTTTTTTTTACTATAACATGAATTATGGACTTTTTTTTTTTTCCCAAATGAATATGATTTGTTTATTCAACGTTTTTTATTTGATCACATATTGATAACTTTTTCCTTTTATCTCCTATAACTCTATTATCTATGATCATTATAATCTATAAATAAATGCATTTAAAGAAAAGAAATAAAACTGATTGCGCAACTAGAAAATTCATATTCAATCATACTATCTTATAAGTAACTCTATCAATATTATGCTCCAGCTTTTTGTCTTACCCAAGGAAAATAAATAATTGAATATTAATAAATAATTAAACACTAAACAAAAGTAGATGAGACAGTGCATGCAATAATAATCACTAAATGACATAAAATTGCTTATCAAATACAAATTGACATACATATTAAATAAATAATTCTCTCATATATATTCATCACAATTTTTCACGCTCACCGCATCGATAAAAGTTTAAAAAGTGATTATCTTTGTCAAGTGATAGTTGTAGAATATTTATAGTGTCCTTAAGTGGTGTCACGTAGGTGAGGTTGGTGGCTCAGAGCGATGAGGTCAGCGGCCTAAGGCAGGAGGTCAGTGTAGGCTTTAGACATGAGGTCGGTGGCCCAACATACCTAAAAGATCTGTGTAGGCCTGAAACAGGAGGTCGGCGACCTAGCACACCTCAAACCTAAGCGACCTCCCTTGCAAGGCGTTGGGGAGGTCGCCTAACTTAGAGTGAAAGACGATCTCTGCCAGGTCTGCAATAGGTGACCTCTTCGAGACTGCAACTTTGTGACCTCTTCACACTCTAACAGGTAGGCCAAACACCATTTGATGGTCCCAAAAATGGGGTGGCTTACATGAATTGATCCTTCTTTAAATATCGATTTATTTACTTTTCCAAATAGTTCAAGAATAATGTCAATAGTTATTTTCAACAAATCAAAAAACATTAGTCATTTAAAGTAAAAAAAAGGTTCTATTTTGAAACAAATTGCTTAATTTCTTTCTTCCTTTTTAGTCCGAATAAATGGACCATGCACTACAAGAAAATGGTTCATCTGCGACGGAATTTTGCGACGGAAAAAATTCCGTCTCTGTTTTGCGACAGAATAGCGAGGGGACAGCGACGGAATGCGTATAATAAATTAAAAAATATCAATAAATTGATTGCGAGGGATTTGCGACAGAAGTATTTCCGTTGGAAAAAAATGGCGCACGAAATGAAATTATGCCCGCGGCGCTACACCTGCGACGGATTTACGACGGAATAGCGACGGATTTGCGAGGGATTTCCGTCGCAATTCCGATAGACCCATTTTGGGCATTAAAACCTAACCTAACCCGCCCATCTTTCTTATTCTTCATTTTTTTTCCATTCCAATCAGCCGCCATCCTTCTCACTTTCTTCCCTTCATCTTCGTCTTCTTCTTCTCTCCACCGCCGCCGCCGCCACCACCACCACCACCTCTTCTCTTCCACAGCCACCACCTCTCTTCTCCTCCACCGCCACCCACACCACCTGATTTCCTCTTTATATACAGCCGCCGCTTTTGTATCTTCACCAGAAACGCCATT